>BPLR01011244.1:0-51165 GCA_021605095.1 Caerostris extrusa
CTACGCATTGCTGTCGACACCCTAAGGAAGAATAAGAAAAAAAAATATGTAAGCTAAATGTACATAAATATCTGTTTTTCTTAAATCAATTCCTTTATTTATTATTTATTTTCAGTCATTTTTTGTATTTCTGAGGTTTATGTGAAGAAATTTAAAAATATGAATAATTAATCAAAGAAGTTTTTGTCTGTTATTTTACTAATCAAAGGATTGATTTTTCGTTTATTGATAAATATTTATGAAATCTCTATTTAAAAAAACATATGAATTATGTAAAGATATTATTCGCATCTGATAATACTGCGTTGCCGCGTATTTTTTTTCCTAAACTTTGTCAGAAAGATGAATGTAAGACAGGAAAAGGAATCACACACTTTTGCCCAAGTCATATTTGCACATGTAGTGAAAAATTGACTTGACCAGTCGCTTTATGTTTTAAATTTCCTTGAAGGCATTTGTTAAAAAGCAAAAAATATTGAAAATACTTATTTTCTTATAAAAAAAAAAAAAAAAAATAGCGAAATGAAATTATCACATTCGCTGATTCGAACAGAACTATAGTCCTGTTGCTTTAAAGGAATATCCTATATCACACTGACACACTCTGGCAAAAATATAATATTTTTATTTTAATTTTTTAAACTTAAAATTTCCATACACTTTTAAAGAATTTTGTGTTGACAGTCATTAAAAACCAACACAAGAAACATAAAAAAAAATTGAAATATTAACTTGTGAGAGGTCTATTCCCTGTAATAGACGTAGTTGTTGCCAAACAGAGTGACTTACAATTGAAAATAAAAATGTGATGATTGATTTTGGAACTTTCATATAAAAATTATATCATTTATAATAGGCTATTTTTTACCAGGAATTTTGATTTAAATTTAAAAATAACTAAAATTTTTTATATAAAATTCCTAGTTTTTAAATGCATTTAATTTAAAAGATTTGCAAAAGAAATATAGTGCAATAATTTTTAAAAAAAACCTACGAAGGTAATTCATGTATGCGAGTATCTTATGATTTATTTATTATGGTAGAGGAAATACACAAAATCCCTATTATAAAAATTCCACTCTATAGACTAGAAACTCCCCTCTCCCTCTATTTCATTTTGATAGATAAATTATGACCGTTCAACTGTTTTTTACAAAATTAACTGACCAGCCACATAATATCAAACATTTTTAGTTTCATTAAAATGCAAATTAGTGAAAATAAAATATTCATGAATATACAAATCATCTTAAATCTATAACTCGTTTTACTTTTTTGCATTAATTTTTATCTTTAATAAACATTCCGAATAAATAAAATAATTCATGAGAATTTATAAAAGATTTCGTCAGTTTTAGTTATGGTAATTTTGTTACGAAAAAATATTGTGAAAAAGTACAAAGTGAATCAAAAGGAAATTTCAATAGGGAATGTAAAAAAAAAATACTAGTAACGATTAAGGATATAAAAGACTAACATGGGCATCCCTGATACCACTGAGATTAACTCTTTTTATCTTCTTTCATATCAATTAGCAAGCACTACTATTTTTGTTGTTGTTGTTGTTGTGGATGAACATCGATTTACCTTTTATATTCCATCGACGAAGAACAAGTGACGGAATAACGTGAGAGAAGACACTGTATGTGGAATGATATTTTGTGAATTAACTGCAAGCCCCACGTGCTCATATAGAAAATCTTCTTGAAAATCCTGCACAAACTGAAGAATTTCACAGGATGTGATATTTGAAGGACTCACAATGAGCTTTCATCCAGCTCTTCATTTCAGAGAGTAGAGTGAGAAAGCAACCTAGACATCACTTTTGCAGCCTCCCTGCAGTCAACTTTTCTTAATCATTCTCCGATTAAGCAGAGAACCACTCGAAAAACACAATAACTGTCAGACAACTAGTTAACTATAACCGCTTAATGCCTTTTTAGTTAAACCTAAAAGTCATCCATTTTAAATTTCCCCAATCAAAAAAAAGCTAATTTTGGAAATTTCGCATATGTCTGCAATGTTTTAATTTTAAAAAGTTATCATAAAAAGTTCCAGAAAATTATTTTTAAAACCGATGCTGACAAAGCTTTTCAGTCATAAGCAAAAAATGGAAGAGAAAAGTTTGGCGGGCCAAGATGAATTTTTCTAAAATTTTAAATATTCCACTCTATATCTACAATAACCATTTATTATTACCATAATGTTTATAAATATTGACTGATCAATAAATATATATCTACTTTGCTATGTTTGAAGTACATTTTACGAATAACCCAAACAAGCACTAGCGCTACGCTATGCTTTTATCACCTCACCACTATTCACAATGATACTATATGTCACGCAATCTTTCCACTTGCGGAATCAATAATAATAGAGACTCGCCGCTGGCTGCTGGGTTTAAAATAATGCAGTGCACACACATGTGGGGAGTCAGATTAAATTCTGGGTGGTTGGATTCTCATATGTTCTGCTCCCCTGAGAAAGAGATAACGCTTGTTGAGGGCGCCAACGCAGCAGCTATAACTAAAATAACCCGCTTTTAATAGTTTACCTATTGAAAGCTGTCTGTGCGGGCTGTGTTCCTGTCGATTTATGTTTTGTAGAACAAAAATAGAGAAAGTAAAAGATCATCAGTCCTTTCATTAAATATTATTTCTTTCCTTTTTTTTCAAAGTAAGGGAAGAAGATGGATATATAATATATTTCTTTTATTTCGCTCGGACCGGCTACAAATTAAAATAAGGCCAGGATAGAACTTTCCGGCGGGCCGTAGTTTAACTCCATCCCTGTTTAAACTATTAAAAAGTTTCTTTTCAAAAGAAAAAGTGAGCCCAAAATTAGTTACAGTAATAGTGAGACCAAGCGACGCGCAGGGGTTTGTGGGAAATCAGGGCCGGACTTCTTGGAGGAGTTTGCAAACTAATGGTAGAGAACTTCCGGACGACGAAGTCGTCCTCAGGTCACGTGATCGAGGGAGCAAAGATAAACGGAATGCTCTACCCCCCAAGTGGTCGTGCCTCTTGTGAAAACCTCTATTGGCGATCAGAATAAAAGAAGTCTGAATAAAAGCAATGTACGCAGAAGTTTTAAAATTATCAATAAAATGTAAATGATTTTTCACAAGAAATTTTTTATGCATTCTTCAAAAAAGGTTAAATAATAATAATAATAAAAGATGTTTCAGATTTCATTATACTGAAAATAGATTTTTTATTGTACTACTTTATAACTTAATAACTTTTAGCTTACTTTCACGTTATTATAATTCACTTTTTCATTGGCGTAACAGCTCCATGGTGGGCCAAGGCCTTTTTTGCACATTACAGGATATATTCACAGGACAAGTTTTTGAACTTTTTAATTTTTCAAAATTTAGTTTTTTTAAGATAGTTTCATTTAACTATTAATTTGTATTTCAAATATTATTTAAAAAAATATTTCTGTTTATTTAATTATCTTTCCTGATATTTTGCCTAAAACACTGTTCTAATCTAAGTGTTCATGTCATATATAAAAGAGTTCTTAACAATCTATATTAACGAAAACAACAAATTGTGATTTACTTTATATAAAAATTAATTTTATGGTGAAATATTTCTATTTTTTTCCCTTTGTTGTGTTAGTAATAATAAAAAGAAATGAATATATGATATCAGTAAGTGAGCTTTCTATTACATTTATTTATTTTCTAGTTAAAGTTATTATCTTCAATTATTTTTATTTTTTGTTTTTATTTATTTCTCAGATATTATTTTTACAGTTAAAAAGATTGTTTTTTAAATAATATTTTTAGTTTTTATTAAGACATTCACTGGATATTTTTTTGAAATTCCATGTAAATTTATTTTAAATTATTTAAAATTGTTATAATTAAATTTATTTATTAAAAATTAAATTTCTTTCTATAATTTAATTTATTTAAAATTTTCTGTAAAATTTGATTTTAAGACATTTTCCAATTTTTTTGTGTAATTTATTTTATCTATAAAAGTTATTTGTATTATTGAAGAACTTAATCGTATCAGTATAACAATATTTAAGGAAGACAATGAAAAACACTTTTATATACCTGTTACGATAAGCTTAATTTATTAAAAAAACATACTAAACTATTTCGAATCTCATTAATCTTAAAATTCTAAATCGTGCTCTATTGTTTTAAAAATTTTAACAAGATATGCGAACCTCGAAAATTTCATTGTTTTTGGTTATGTTTATCTAAACTGTTATTTAATCTTATTAATTGATTAAATGAAAACATTTAAAACTATTTTATTGTTTAAAATGCTATTGTCTACAATTTAAAGTGATTTTATAATTTAATTACTTAAAATATTACATATTACATTATTACATATTTATTTCATTACTTAACTGAAAAATTAATGGTATTTAATATAAATTAATTCTTTTTTACAATTTTACTTTTTTTAGAATGGAATCATTAATCAATATGAATACTTTTCAAAACAAATTAATCAAGTAATATTTATGTAACTCATTTGAGCTTTTTTGTAAATACAAAAACAAGAGATATTTTGTTTTTAATATTTTAGATTAGATTAAAAATATATAACTAAATTTTATACACTATTTTTTAATCTAAAATATATAAAATATTGGCAATAAATTAGAAGTAAAAATAGTTTTTAAAACTTGAATTGATGCATTTAGCATGATAATTTTAAATAAAAGTAGATTTTAATGTTTCAAATCTTTTATTTTATTAATATTATCAATACATGATTAATAATATATCTAAAGTTGTATACTAGAATCATATTTCTTCAACTTTAGTTGCAAACTTTATTTAAATATTAATACTAATAACTTTAATAATAAATAATAATTTAAACATTAACATTAAAACTATTCAATGCAATATATATAAGCTAATTTTTATGAATGTAGGAAGCATGTTTTGTTTTTTCCTATCAGAGGTATTTAAACTTTTTCATGGATATGAATCAAAATTTGCCATGTTGAAATCAAAAATGGAAATGGAAAAAAAAGTAACATATTATATGAATGGGCAATTGTAAATATGAAAATAAAACATTTGAATCAAACCAAAATCATCATAATCTGAAATTTTTCAAATTATTTTATAGATTATTTTTAAAAAATTATTGTTATATTAGTATATGTTGCCTGTAGGCCATCGAAATGCATTAACGCACAAAACATTCAAATAAACTAAATAATGTAAAAATAAGCTATTTTATAAACAAAAAAAAAATTATGTTATCATATATATTGTATAAGGCATTGATTTTTTTTATTGTGTTTGGATAGTTCCAACCGCAGATCGCACATAAACATCTGGTTTTAACCATGGAAATGGACGGATCGATTAATAGTTAAGGGTGCTAGTAAGATATGTACATGGAGTGAAACTGCCCTGAAAGTACTATAGTCAGAGTGGAATATTTTCATTCAATTTTTCTTTTATTATTAATTTTCTGTAAAATTGTAATTATTAAACATTATTGAAAATAAATTACAAAATATTTTATTGCAGATAAAATCTTTTCTAAATGCGATATTACCTCCCCATGGCGCAACATTTTTGAATCCTTCCAACTTGGCAGCTTGCCAATATTCCACTCAATCGGTGGTTGGACTTATAGATTTTTTATTATACATAACTATATACTTGATTACAGGTTTGTCTCTATATAAAAAAACACAATGTTTTTAAATTTGTGATAATTTTTGAGTATTTAAAATTATTATCAAAATATTTTTAATATTTTTGGTAGATTTACTCTTATTTGATACAATATTTTTACAATATTATCTGTGGTAATTTTTTAATAATTTTCACACTCTGTAAATAAAAAGAAATTACAAACACATCATAGATACATTACCTTAAACCAGTATCTTGACCATCAGATTTGATCAGAGATTTACGTATACTTTAAACCTGATGCCATTACAATACTACTTCTTTAATTGGCGAAACACACTCTACTGCGACTGATGGCTTTTAATGTAACTTTAATCTTTTATTAAGATCTGTGATGATGAAAAATTATTTTCTACTTTTACTTTGGTAACTCGAGTCAGATGGCCGCGTTACGAAATGATGAAACAATTATCTTTCAGTGGCGAGTGTAGCAATTGAAATCTTAAACTCTAATTGATGCAGCTCATTATAATCACCAAATCGAAACAGTTCTGAACATCATTTCCTAGCTGTAATAGTGGACAAAATTGTTGGACCTTAATGGTTGGCGTTTTAATGGAAACAGCAGCTGAACAATGGTAAAGTTTGATGAATGTGAACTGTTAACATTTTGAAAATGCTGGTCATTTTGAAAATTATTGCTCTTTTGAAATTAAGTGACAAAGATGTTGAATCTATTTTTAAAAATTATTGTTTTTAAAAGTTATCTTGTTTCAAAAGGTTTGAGTGCAGAATAATTTGCTAAATATTAATTGAGTGGGTGGAATTATTGAATTCTGAAGTTTAAATGTAATTGTTCATTACCAATTGATTTTTATTTATTAAATTAATAATATAACTGAATTTTAATTTAAAATTTAAAGCAAACGTTTGAAATTAAATTACTTTGTTAAATTAAATTTATTTTGAATTTTTAATTATGAATATGAAAATTAAGCAAATATGTTAATAAATAGAATAAAAACCTGAAATATTCTTTTTTAACTTAATAAATAAGCAACATCAAATAATTTTTTTTAACTTAATAAATAAACAGCATGAAATAATCGGGATATTTGAAGCTTATTAATAATATTATTACTATTTAAATACATCTTTGTCATTTTGAAAGAATTTTTGTTTCTATAAATTAGTTTCTATATTTTGATTTCTTAATTTAAAATTTATGAAGTAATAAAGTTTGATTCTCACTTCTAATCCCAATTTCGTATCGATTGGCTGTATTAAATTTTTTAAAACAAGTAGACTTTTTGATGAATATAATCAATTCACAGTTTCTACTAAAAATATCTTGTAATAAATAATTATATATTATTTTGCCGGATTTTTAATTTTTTAATTATATTTTGTAGCATATTTTGTCTTTCAAAAATATAGTCAGTTAGCAGTTTCTACTGTAATATTTTAAAAATGAATTATTATTACATGTGAACATGATGCTGTCGTGGTTAAGGTCAGTTGCATCTTCAAAATAATGAAGCTATAAATTAAAAATTAGATAGGAGTATAAGTTAATATTTAAAGCAGATTAATTTCCTCGCGCAACGTGAGAAATTTTCTTTTAAATTTTTTTTTTTTTTTATTTAAAATAAAGGCTAATTTGTATGTGTTTTTATTTATGTGTGTTTTAAAACTGATGTGAGATGCGGCTAAGACTAACGGTTGATCTATATCAAATCACGTGCTCTGTAGTTCATTTTGAATTGTCTGGCTTTTAAAATCTATAGCAGATTATTGCTTTCGTCAAAATAGTGTCTTAGGATCAGTTTATGTTTTTAAAAGTTAATTTACTCTCCACTAAACTTTTTATAGTCTTTTAACAACTGCTTCTTCAAGAAATTTTAGAATTATGGAACATTGGTTTATTCCAGTGGCTATTGAATTTCATAGTGTTTCTTGCAATGTTTGAACAGTTGCTTCTCCATGAAGTTCTAGATTTATCAAACTTTGGTATATGAATGGCTATTGAATGTAATAGTTCTTGTAGTATTTTTGACGATTTGCTTTATAAATTTCTTGGGTATACTCTATGTATTTGACCAGCAAAGTATGTTCACAGTATGTTCAGTTTTTTTAATTGTATATTGACATTAATTTTTGTTATGATTATTATTTGCTCGATTTAACAATTTTTTTCAGTTATATTTTAAAAAGAAGATAATGTTTAACAACTAGTATATTTTAAACCATTGAAAATTTCGTAACTGTAATTGTCAATATTGCGGAGATATTGGTTTGATTTTTTTTTTTTTTTAATTTTTTGCGGAGACATTATTAATTATTTTCTGCGGCCTATTATTTAGTAGGTAATACTATAATTTATGTCTGACAATTTATTTCGTTCATATAGATTTGAACATAGCATAAAATATTTCCCCAACATATGCTGATAATTGTAATTGAAAAAGTTTTAGAATACTTTTATGAAAATCTCTCGACATGCATATATTAAATTGAATTCTCCAAGCAGCAGAAATATTAACTAAATTTTTGTGTGTGCATTACACAGAAAGCAAATATAAATTGAGTTACATAAAATATTTAAAAAAAATTCATTTTCAAGATTGAATTTATCTTTTAAAAAAATGCATAAGAGTTTAAAAATAAAGAGAAAACGAATTTCCTTAGTATTATTTAATGCCTTAGTCGCTGTGAAAGCAATAAATTTAAATTTATTTAGAATATACACAAGACAAACAAATCCATCCACTTTGGCATATATATCTTCAGTTTATAACATATAAACTCCAAACAACCTAACTCAAATGTATATAATGTCAATCATTTCTCCCAACTGAATCTCGTGGCATAATGGCCAATTGGCTAGAGTTCTGGCCATTGTTACTTCAGGTTCGAATTTTGGCGGTGGTGTGAGTGGTTCGTAATCCACGTAAACTGCAGAACAATTACTGTAGAGCGAAAACCAAACCAAACCCGACTAAATCTCATTGGGAGAAAATTTGTATTTGCAGCTGCATTCATAGCAACACTACAACTAAATATTTGACAGTCTCTGAATTACGTAATCATTTGATATGAAAAATATTTTTAAAAGACTTATTTCTAATATTTGGAGTAATGCCAATTTACATTTACGAATTTAGCTGTATACTCAAATCATTCAAATCAATAAATTTTCTTAACTATGTAATCAACAAAACACAATTTTGCGGCCATTTTGCAAATACAATGAGAACAGTGAAATAAATGCAGATACCATTAAAAGTCCTTCCAAAATTCATTCTTTTACTCATCAATGGATTGTTCTTCACCAGCATGAGGAATACAAAACCTCCGGTATATATATATATAAGAAATAATTTCAAACGTTTTGAACAAAAAATTATTGAAACAATGAAATGAACCGTTAATATTGCAGAAAAATGTCATGGTACCAGCAATGGACATACATGGACAGAAATTTTATGGCAAAATGATTCATGAAAATCTCTTCGTATTCTTTCAATTTTTTTACTTTTTTTTCTACCAATACAGTTTTGTTTATGAAATTTTTTTTTTTTTTTTTTTTTTTGCCAAAATCCAAAATATTCAGCTTTAGAACTATGATGAATAAGATTTAATCTTTTTTTATATATTTTAACTATGGAAATATGAATTTGAATTTAGTTACTCGGATTAGAATCAGAACCATGATCTTCGGCTTTCTAGATTATTTCTGAAAAAAAAAAAAAAAAAAAACAATGGAAAGAAATTGTAAAAGGTAATAACCAACAAGCAATATGCAATTCCCTGCTAATCTTTTTGGTGACTGAAAGTTAACGAATATCTGTAAAACGACACGAAATCGCAACACTTTGCCAAGACTGACTTTTGCCAAGACACACGATATCAATTTCTGTTTGCCTTGAATAATACAAGGTAGTCCAAAATAATCCATCATTAATTAGTTCATCATTAAATTAATTCATAATTTACTCCACGTGTTAAGTAGAGGATTTTGATGAAGCTTTTGTATTTACTGGTATATGGACCAATAAAAAAAAAAAAAAAAAAGTAGTTCAAATAAAAAAAAAAATAGTTCAAATTTCGATCACCAGGGAAATGTGGCACTTAAAAAAGGACTCGATCTTTCTCCTGTAAGGACATGATTAACGATAACAAAAGGCAAGCAAAATGATTTTCTGGCTCTGACTGCAAATCCCTTCATAGGTTTGACTAATTTCTCATATGGAATTTTTGAAAATTGCCCCCTGGTGGACAAAATATGAATTACTTTTTTATTGCAGACAACTTTTCCTCATGATCCAAATACCGTATACTGTATACCAAGTTTCATCAAAATCGTTAAGCAGAACGGGTTCTAGAGGGGTCTGAATAGAGTCACCTTAATTATAACCACCTTGTACAAATACGAGATATGAGTAAATATCGAATAGGTCGTTTAGGGGTTAATTAATGTAAATAATAATTAATGCGTAATTAGTTGCTTAATTAATCTTATGAAATAAACAAGTAATATAATTTTTTTTAAGTCAATTCCTACTTTTTTTCTTGCCATATTGCAGAAAGTCCTTTATAAATAATTTCCATTCATTTTTTAAAGTTTATCTGGCGCCATCTAGTGGTAGATATATGCAACCTAAATCTAAAAAGAAAACTAAAATTAATTAATTAAATTTAATTATTGAATTAATATTTGAAAAAACATACAAACATCCAGTGTCATCCACTACAAGTTCAAAAAAAATGTAGTTGAACTTGAGTGGATGAATAAAAAGTATTTTATTAACGATTGAAAATTTGAACAAGACATATATAGGGAGAGTGTGAGCTAATAGAAGGAATTGAAAAATAATGAATTTCCTTTCTGTGATTGCAATGTCTTGAAATATTTAATGATTAAGAAAAACTGCTCGAAATGAAATAAAAAAAAATTACATGTGTTTATTTATCATGGTGATATATTAGAATGTATATTACTACAAATGTTATGTCTTCTGCAAAAAAGTACAAAACTATAATAATAAGAACTGTGTAAAAGAAAATTTCATTTGAAAACCGCGATATCTCGAAAAAAAATATCTCACCGCAACGAGAAAAGGGGCTTAACTTCAAAACCAGCGTATTAGCAGCTTTTAACTCTGAGCCGCTGCCCTTTTTATTCGCCATATGCCCGGTGTCAAATGCATTGAGATCCGCCAGGGTTTTAGCAGTCCGATCTCTTTCATGAAGATTATATCTGGGGGGCGGTTTACGTCTGCGACTCAGGGGTCGAGGGATCACGATCCCTGAAGAAAAGAGGCACGTGCCAGAGGAGGCCACTAGGTCGTAGGTCAGTTCCAGCTGTCTCCTATTGTTGCCACCCACCCACTGCCGATAGGGATTTAAGTGAAGGTACTGCAGTACCTTTTCTTCAACGCGGAGATTAAAAACAGATGCTCAGACGACGGAACGGTGCCAATGAGAAAGGAGAATTGCTAAAGGAACTAAGATATTTAGTAGTAAAAGAGTATATCAATTTAACCCTTTGCACTCGAGGGCTCCGGGCGGAGCCATTTAAAATTCGTCTTCTAGCTCGTGGGCTCCGCTACGGAGACAATGCAAATAACAATATAAATAATGCTCTTCTTTTAATGCGTATATCAAACTTACATGTGAATATGACCTTTTCACTAAAATTTCTTCGAATTGCTGGTAATGCGAATGAAAAAAACTTCGAGTGCAAAGGGTTAAACTACTATCATGCTATTATATAATTCTATACTATATTGTTATGATTTACATTATTCACAAAATCGTTCAAAAACATGTTAACAAGGCTAATGTACATGGAAAACATCCCAGAATATGGTAAGACTTTACCTTTTATTAACATGGAAAAGGTGATGTACTACAGTAGCTTTAATGTAAAATTAATCTGTATCATTAATTATAACACATAATTATACCTTACTGCATGATTTTTTGTGATTAAAAAAGAAAAATAAATGAATGTATAATTCCTAGTTTCATTTGCTGAGTTTGCATATGATAATCAAAAAGGAATAAAAAAGTATTGAACACCATTTCTGGTACTTGTTTTGGCGTCAGTCACTGGTTAGCAAAACAAATGCAAAGAAGAAAACGTTCACAAATGATTATTTTCCCTTCTTTGTCGATCTTTCTTTTTTTTTTTTTATTTATTTTTTTAACTACTAAGATCACTCAATCGTTACTGATCGTTACGTGATCGTTACTACTATTCAATCGTTTTGCATGACTCATTAATTCTAGCATAGATTCAAACAGTATTATTTCTTACTGATGCCTCTTTTTCTAATAGTATGAACATTAACAAATTTAAAACTGTTAAGTTTATTAATAGATTATTTCAATATGTTTTTCTTTTATTTAAAAAGTAGAATGCAATACATAACATTTAAAAACAAGAATATATTACGTCTACACTATTCTTCATTTTCAATTCAAATTCTTCTTTTTAAATTCTCTAAAATTCTTCATTTTCAAATTTTCATTAAATATCATTATAATGTTATTTAATGAAAATTTTATTAGTAATTGTTAAAATACAGTTACATCTTGATAGCTATTAAGAAACGCATGAAAAAGGAAAAGAATGAAAATAAATTATAAATAAACTTTTTTCCCCATTCGGTTTCTTGACGATTTATTGGCATCTTAACAAATTATTTTTTATTGATTATTATTACAAATTATGTTTACAAATTTATTTTTTTATTCCATTTCAATTTTGAGCTGCAACGGAATTTAAATAAAAAAAAAAAAAATTCCTTTTAATTTTCGATCAATAAAGTTGGGTTCGACGAAAATGTAACGAGAGTATGAATCTCCCAGATTACACTCTTGCCTTGTCGTTCTAATCTAAGACGTCGCCAAATGAAGTTTTGGTCCAGGCATTGACAATATTTCTAACACAATTAATCTGATTCTGGCACTTCTGTACTTGAGGCTGATGTTGAAGAATTTTCCTCGTCGTTAGTGTTATCTTCTTAAATAAAGATGTATGCAATTTAAAAATAAATAGAAATCGAGTTTCATAATCTACATGAATACTGATGTATTTAGTCATCTTAGCTAAAAACATTGCTTCCATGCAGATGATTATTTCACCGACAAAACAAAAGATATTGATGTTCAATGTGTTTTTTGTAAGACATATGCCAACTTTCCAATGACTTCAGCGTTATGTGTTAGGATTTAAAGTCAGCAAGAAAAAAAATTCACGGGAGAAAAAAGGATGATTCCAGTAATCGCGCTATTGGAAAAGAAATATGAAGCTAAGAAGTAAATAATTGTCTGAAAAGAAAAGTAATAACTATTAATTGAGATGAAAATTTCAATCGACAAGTTTGCTTTTATCCAATTAATTTGATAGCCATTGGCAATGAGGTCGGATGTTTGGTGGTAAATGTTTTTGACGAGGGATTACTGAGGGTTGCAAATTTATAAACTTCATAAATAATATGTAAATAAAAAAAAATGTGTTGTGGATTAAACCACTTTGACACCAGAGGACTTTACAGTTCTGTATTTTGTTTTACTGAGCATTGGTGGGCCTCATGTGTCACTTAAGAACCCCACGAACAGCCCACCGACGAGTAAAAGGGGGAGGATAGTGCCTTCCAGGAGGACGTTTAGGGATAACTGTCGTATTTGATGGTTTTATGAGAGAAAACCCGGAAAATCCAATGCTTAAAGGGGGGTGCTTGAACACATATTGTCAAAATCGCCATTAAGTTTCCTCGCTTCAGAAAGTAGTGTATACAACACTGTCGCTAGATTATTCGAACCTCAACCGTTCTTGCACGCTAGCAGTGCATGTTGCTCCTCAGTCACGTCTCGGGCATTGTTTTCTATTCTCATCATAAATATATTTAGAAAATACAACAAATTTTTATATTTTTTTTATTTTGCTCTAAACGAAAAATATAACCTTTTGAAAATAATTGTAATTACATGTCATTAACGTGATCTTTCAAATCCTATGCAAAAATCTGAAAATCTTATTTAGATATTTTTAAGTATAACTTAGGCTCTTAATGATCGAAGATTTCCTCTAATTTCGTCATGTTTTAAATAAATAATGACATTCGATCTGTTAAAATTGTAGATTTACTCTACAAAGTTATCGTATTATGATATTCGACTCTTCAAATATCATAACAAAATAACGCATTATAGGAAATGAAGTTTATTTATATTATGTGAGGAATTGAATTCAGATATGATTAAAAATAATAATTGAAATGTTGCAGCCATGATTAAAAGGTCAATATACACTCATGTCCATAAATTAAGGATAATGAAGTTCAGGCAAAGAAAGAGACAGAAGCAAAACAAATTTCACTTATTTGTAAAGTCTATTTATTAAACAAAAGGTAAAGAGCAAAAAAGATGCTATATGTTTGACATAATTAATAAAAATTGCGATTTTTACTCCCTGGCGCAAATTTCAAAAAAAGAACCTATTTACAAAAAATAGTATAACAGGGTTAGTATGATGGTTAATATGGAGTATGTCTTCCGGACGATGCAATACAGGCCTTACAACGCCTAGGCATGCTGAGTATCAAATTATCAATCTGATCTTGGGGAATATTACACCACTCATCAAGCAATGCCCTCCGAAGTTCCAGTTGACAGGTGGGAGGGAGTTTGCGGGCTGCAATTCGTCGGCCAAGCATATCCCGCACATGCTCTATTGGATTCAAGTCCGGTGAGTATGCTGGCCAATCCATACGGGTGATATCCTCCAATTGAAGGCATTCGTCTACAATGTTTGCACGGTGAGGATGGGCTTTGTCATACATAAACAGAAATTCAGCACCCATGGCGCCCCGAAACAAACGTGCATGTTGTTCCAGAATGACATCCTGATAGATGAGGCCTGTCATCGTTACATTCTGAACATGCAGGTCAGTTCTGGAACCAAGAATAATTCCTCCCCAAACGAGCCATCCTGCACCACCGTAACGGTGTCGTTCAATAGTGTTCTCTTGGTGGCAACGGGTACCTAGCGCTCTCCATATGAAAGTCCGGCGAGAATCAGACTGCAAACTAAACCTGGACTCGTCGGAAAACATCACACAAGACCACTGTTGCGGTGTCCACAATGCATGCTCTCTACTCCAGGTTAATCGCAGGCGACAGTGAGTTGCGGTAAGTGGAACACATCTGACAGGCCTACGAGCATATAGACCAATGTGCCCTAAGCGTCTGTACACGGTCTGCCTTGAAACTGTCGTACCGGTAGCTGAAGAGAGCTGACGAGACAGGTCTGATGCTGTGCTCCGTCTGCTTCTTTTGGCAGTAACTGCTAAATACCGGTTCTCTTTCGGCGTTGTAACTCGGGGGCTACCTGTGCTATAACATCTGCTCACATTACCATCATCTTGGAATCGTTGCCAAAGCCTGGATTTGACACTCTGGGCGATTCCAAGTTCCTCGCATACTTCCAGCTGGGTACGTCCACATTACAGTCGTCCGATAATTCTACTACGTAAAAAAGTCATCCAAATGCTTTCTTTGTGCCATAACTATGCGGTTATTGCACTGAAAGGCTTTTAAAGCGCTTGTGAACAATTTTACTTCTTTGCCACCATTCCTTATATACTCCTCTCATACACTCTCGTCATTGTGACGTACTATCTGCGTCATCTGGTGGTTTCCTGTAATTTGCATATTCTTCTTCAAGATGTGTGTGATAATTCTACAGGTGAAATTTTTATTTTAGAGTTCAATTTCTGTGTGATTCTGAATTATCCTTAATTTATGGACATGAGTGTATAAGAAAACCCATTTAACTTAGAGAAATATTTATTTCAAAAAGTCATTAAAAATTCTGTATTTTCATGTATATTTATTTAGCTTTTTCCAGTTAATACTAACACTTGAACGGTTCAGTAATTTGTAAGAGCGTGCGAAATTGATTGATGAACTGTTTTTCCACTGTTTAGATATATGATATATATTTTAAAATGCATTGAAAATTAATGGATGGTATAAACAATTTAAGAATTAAATGGCCTAGTTTGTTGTTGACGGTTATTCTAAAATAAAAGATCTCTGTAAGCAGACATTTGGTTTTGATTAAACGAAAGGTTTTTTGACAAGAAAAGTATTTTATTTTACGAAAATTGAGTTACCTTCCTATATAGAGAAAAAATAATTTGTTGTGCTGTAATAATGACTTGTATCAAAGAATTCAAGTAAATATTATAATTTCCAATCTGATAATTTTTATAGTTTTTGGCGTTAAAAATAAAACAATGTCGCTTTCTTATATCTATAAAAACAATTTTTGTAATCGGAGGAGACAATTGTAGAGCTCTTAAATAGCATTTTTTTATTCCAAAATAATATTAAAAAAGGATATACATTAAAGATGGCACAAATCGCATAGAAGACACGTATGATAAAACTATGGTAAATATGGAAAGATGTATTTGCCGGATTTTTTCTCCATAGGAATATAAGCAAGAAAACGTAAAATTAAAAAGACTACATTTGAGAATGTAAGAATTAATTTTAAAATAAAACCACTCGTGGCTCAGTGGTAATGTAGACCGCTGGTGTGCATTAGTGTTGAGGTTCAATCCGCTGGCGGCTTTGTGGTAGATACTGTTTCAAAAAGACTCAATGGCGTTTGTGACGTTCAGTATTTTGTCTCGTGAGTCAGATAATCTGGTTGAATTTTCTGGGTTTTCTACCATATGATATGCAAATGAGGAGTAATTTTACATAAGAAGTAATCCCCGAAGGCACTGCCCTCCTTCTTCAGTGACTAGGAGTCAAGTCAGACTTCTACATATGGGTGATCAATTACAATAGAAGCTGCACCTTTACCTCCATCCATGGAATGTTCATCTCGCGCTGCAGAACACTGAGGATGAGTGACATACGCACAATTTTCAAATAGCAGTTTTTGGAAAATTGCAAATTTTAAATTATCCAATTCTATATGGAAAATTTTTTTTAATCCGACAAGTTGTAATCGTAATATTTGTCTGAATTTATAGTACAATAAATCAATCACAACAAAAGTTTCATTTATCATCTTCCAAAAAAGAATCGGTTTTTATCAATACTTAAGGAATGAAAAAAAAAAAAAAAAAAAGACCTTATATTGTTCGCTGCAAACTAATAATTCTTATCGTGAAATCCTGTCATTTTTTGGAAAAAACTTTTGATTATTAAAATTTTGCATGCATTAGATTTATAAATAGTTCAACGAAGTTGATAATGTTTTTTCAACTTTACAAAAATTCTTCTGAAATACTCATATCAATAAGGTAAAACTTTGACATGAGATACCAGTGAATTTAGTATATTCTTAGTATTTCTTCAGATTTTAATATCTTAGACCCACCTGGTGTCATCCAATTGAAATACTTTGCATTTTGAGAAATAATTTCATCAATAAATTTACTTAAACATAAATTTAGGATTTGAATTTCCGTGGATTCGGACAAACAATTTTAATATATGTATTATATTTTTAGTCCCAAAAAATTTCATTTTGAAACATAACAGCCCATTTTAAAATCTGTATGATTATTAATGAGAATAAGAATGTTTATACTTATTTCTGGATAAATTTAAAAAATTGTTTCTATAAAATAGCTATAAAAATCATACTTTAAAAAATTGTGAATATTTGCATTTAAAAAAAAACAATAGAAATTGTATTTCATATATAAACTGTTTTTCATTTAATACTCAACGTGGAAAGCTCAGATACAGTTTCAGAGAGAAATATTTTTATGCTATTGCAAATCATGTATTCCACTTTTGCATGTGCACACATCAAAACTAAAAAAAAAATCCCCGTAAATTCTTCACAAATTCTAACAGACGGTTTATATTATCAAACATAAAGATCTGCTAACCCAAATTTTTTTTTTTATTTTGACAGAGAAAATTTCACATCTCAAGTATAAAACTAAATGCTATTGATTCTTTTATTTTATATTCATATCAGTATACAGTTTTTACAATCGAATTTCGAGTGTTTATCGTCTTAAAAAAATATCACATTCATCTTTATTTTTACTGGGTATTTGATCTAACAGTAAGGGTTATTAATATATGATCTTTATGTTTGATAAAATAAACCACTTGTTACCATTTTTCAAGAATTTACGGGTTTTGTTTTTCTCAGTATTGATGTGTATACATGCAGTTGCAGAATACATGATTTGCAATAACATCAACAATATTTCACTTGAATGATAGAGTCTAAAAGTTAATGAAAAACTGTTTATATATGAAATATATAAACAGTTTTTTAAAATGCGACCATCCACAATTTTTAAATTATGAATTTTTTTATTAAAATCTGAAAAAATTCTACGATAAACACAAATGTATTATAATTAAAAAAAAAAAAAAAAAAGAAAAGAAAGAAAAGCAAAATTTGATCTATTAACTAGCAGATCAAATTTTGTTAAGAAAATAACATTTTTTTTTTTTTTTTTGGTATTTAAATTTTATTCAAGAAAATATGAAACATTATTTTTTGTAATTTAAGCTACTAATTAAATATAAATAATAAGGTTGAAAAATAAGGAAGCTTGATTTCTCTTCATTAATAATATCTGCACTTAATTTTTAGTGCATTATACACGAATTAAAATGTGAGATATTGCAATATTATTTATTTTACATATCTTCCACTCAAAAGTAATAACAAATCAACAACGTTTAGAGATATACATAATTTTATTCATTTCTGTACATGCAGCATTAATTTATTCAACATTGAACTCACAATTTTCTGCAAATTGTCACTTCTTTGAGTGCAAATAGAATGGAAACACGCTTCAAATTTGGTTTCAAAAATTTATTTGCACATGATAATTAACCTTAAAACAAACATAAAATTAAAAATAATAAAACACAAAAATTTAAATAAAGAAATAAAATGTATAAAAATCAATATTTAATCAACTATTTACATTTCATAGTCTTGCAAAAACTAAATTGTTTTATAATATAATAATCAATGAAAAAATCTAAACATGAACAATAAATGTTTCAACTTAATTCTGTATCAGTATAGAAAAAACTATAGAGAAAAATAATTGCTATTATGAACGTATAAGTTAAGTTGTACATTAATCTTATTATATTAAATGATTAATTTAAGAAAATAAAATAACAGTTTAATACTTAAATATATTATTTTTAATTAATATGCAAATAATGATAAATTAAATTTTTTTCAAAGTATTTAAAATTGCCTGAATATAAATGCCCCTAATTTTGTAATAAGTATTTGATAAATAATATTTATAAGATAAGACAGAAAAGCTTTTTGCTGAATGCTTTATTATAAAGCTTGTGTTTTAAATAATTGATTTATTTAACAGAACAGTAAAATAATTTTTTGATAACAAATTAAGCAAAAATATTTTTTATAATGTAATTTATATTTTAAAGCAAATGTAAATATTGAAATTTAATGCAACTTTTTATTATTTACTAAATGCTTTATATCTTTATTCACTTAATAAACTTTATTAATGAATGTTTTAAACTTTATTAATTAATGCTTTGCTTTATTAATGAATAAAACTATTTTACTTCTTCAATATTATTTTTAATTCATGTTATTTTTATGCTTTTGAATATCATACATTACGTTTATATATATATTGTATAATATTATTTAATATAAATAATGTGTATTTATAAGGATTTTTGTCTATTTCCTGTATTGCTTTAAAGCAATTGAATTACAAAAAAAAAAAAATACCTAAATCCTTTTATTACGCTGTGTGAACAAAATTATTGACTAGATGCTTTTACAAATGATTTGATGAAGACAGTTATTAAACATAAATTATTAGATGATTAACAAACATCTAGTTTAAAAATTATGATGTTATGAACATGCATTAATTAAATGAATTTATTACATATCTTTCTAAGATTCTACTCTTAAATAATTTAAAAGAAAGTCCATTTTGTGAGAATTGGACTTTTTCAGATGGAAATTCTTTTTGTAACAGTTTCATTATTGATGCTGTTGAGTTGGAATCCATGCAGAATTGTGTTAGGATTTAAATCAATGTAACAATGTTATGTATTTATATCTTATTAAAATACTTGTCAATCATGCATAATGAGGATAATGACTAGAAACAGGACCTGAATGATGATGAGGTAATGCATGAGTCGTTGGAATACTAGTATAAATACTGCTACTGGGACTGCTCCAGTAATTTGAGGGACTTTGAAATAAATTACTTGGTGGAGCAACGGGTCCATGGTGAGGATTCACTCAAAATTCAGTTTGTGCCCGTGACCGTAATTGGGAAACAGCAAATCAGTTTGGTACTTGTAAGCAGAAGATGGATCAGACAAAGAGGGTTGGGATGCTTGCTGAGTAAGTCCGTGGAAGTCGAATTTGTAAGCATACCGCTTACCATGCACTTTGGTCATGATGTTCTTGTCATAGTAATATCTCAGAGCTCGACTGAGTTTGTCGTAGTTCATGTTGGGTTTGCTTTTGCGTTGACCCCATCTTCTGGCTACTTCATCTGGATCGGTCAGTTTGAATTCGCCATTTGTGCCTTCCCATGTAATGCAGGAGGCATTACTGCTGTCTGATAACAATTCGAGAAGAAATTGCCATAACTGAATTTGTCCACTTCCTGGAAAAATATTGAAACCAGGTTGATATTTATAAACTGAGTATTGAACTCTCAACACAAGTGTCATGAAAATTTATTGAGTAAATAAGAGTTGTTTGAGTAAAATTCTATTAAAATGTTTAAATTTGGTTTAATTTAATTGCTGAAAGTTTTAATTTGAATGACATATTTTTAATGTTGTAACAATATTTAAAATTAAATATTAAGATATATAATCTCTTCATATATATACGTATCAGCTCTATTTTATTTACTTCTTTTGAAATTTGATTATTCAAATGCAATGGAATTCAAAAATAATTCATCTAATAGTTATAATATATATAAAAAAAAAAATTTTCTTTTATGCAGGGTCCCCCCCAACTTCTCTAAATTCAGTTTTCTTTCAACTTCACGACGATTTTAAGAAATATAGAAAAAAAAAAATGAACTTATCTTTCCTGAATGGTTTTTTTCTTTAAAAAATATTTATAACGATCTTTTGGTATTACATTGAGAGACAAAATTATTTTCTATATGACATTTTTTAAATTATTCCTTAAGTAACTGGCGCAGATAAAAAAAATATAAAAAAAGTCTTATTTTTAACTAAATTATTTAATAAGGTTTAAAAAATTTTTGTTTGAGAATTAATGATATAAATGAAAGGAAAACAAAAAAACGAAACTTTTTTTTTTTTTACGAACCTGAATTTGCAAGGCGTGTGCTTGTTGGCCCAAACATTTGATAAAGATCTGAAATAAAATTATATGAAACAATTTAGAATTTACAATTTCATTTATAAAATCATATGAATAACAAAAAAAAAATGAGTCTTAAATACAATTCAGCGGAAAATTTCCCATTATTTTTTAAATTACTTGAATTATTTACTGTGCATATAGTATTATTATTATATGAATCCGTCAGAAGTCAATGCAATTAGGTCCAGAAAACCGATTATTGAGAAAATTGGTGTTTTTTAACATATTCATTTTAAAAATTTTAGTTTATTAATCTAATTAGAAAATCATATAAAGTATTTTTTCATAGGTTTGCAACAAAATAAGATCTGTACAGGATGTGTAAATGAAAATGTAAGTATTTATTGAGATAATGGCAACATCTTTAAATCTTTAGAAATTATACCTTTTGACAACTGAAAAAAGTAAGAAATTTATGTAACAATAGTACAATAACATTTGTTACCATAAGTTTTTGTTTATTCAACATGACAGACATCTTCTGAGTTATTTAAATCTAAATTTTTATCTCCAAGTCATGTTCTTATTCAATAGACGTGTTTAATTGGACATATCTACTTTAATAAATCAATCATGCATTTTTTTTTTTTTTTTAGTTTCTTTTGAAAATGTTTTTTCATTAATAGAGTTCAGTAATTAATATTAATTAGTTGATTAATATTTTTAAGACTGCTGGTCTTCTTTTTATGTTAATTACACGAAAGGTGTCAGTCTCTTCAAAACAAGAAGAATAATTGAATTTTCATTTCAAAATTTATGTAAAAATTATTGATAAAAAGTAGGCTTATCACAATCGCTTCTGAAATTATTATTATACAACATATTCAGAAATTATTTCTTTTTTTATAGTTTCCGACGTAAAAAACGAAACAGCGAAAAAATTCTTTAACAATTAAAAGTAATATTATTTATTTCATTAAAATTTATGAAAATCAGAAAATATATATAATATATATATATATAAAATGAACTTAACCGCATTGATTTCTCAGCGAATCATATATAGATTTTTAAAAAATAATTAACAAAATTTCATTGAATATCTGTCACAAATAATGATAATTTACTACCGATAATTCGCAATGATGTATAACGCGCAGGCGTAATTTTTGGTCCGAAAACATAACGTCCTCATGTAATACGTAGCGCGTATAATCTACAGATAATTAGAGCTTGTACCACAGCGCTAATTATCTATATATTTGTTTTTACAGCCAGATTATAAACTAATAAAAAAATGTTTTTTTTTTTTTTTTTTTTTTTTTAAGTTTTAAAGAGCATTTTTGATACTACACTCATGTAAAAATTTGGTATAAATTTAAGAAAATAGAAAACGGAAAGAAGTTATGAGGTTAAGACTTATGTAGAAAACAAATGAGATTATCAGTATCACATAAATTTTTAATTTGGCTATCTGTGAAAGCCTTGGGGGAAAAAAAGGAAATTTTAGTTTGTTTAAAAGAATTGATTTTTGAAAATTTCCGGACCCCCCCCCTCTCCCATCCAGTTCACAATGGCCTGTAATCCACACCATGAAATCTTTAGATTTTTGACGTGTAATATATTGATTATAGATTCACAATGGCCTCACAATGGCCTCTAATCCACACCATGAAATGTTTAGATTTTTTATGTGTAATATATTGATTATAAACAAGAGTTTACAATATATTCAGCTTTGTTCACAAACACTGTATGCATTTTCTGCCGTCTTAAAATTTTCAATTAAACGGAAAACTACTTTCTTTTCAATTAGTTGAATACGTTCCACAAACCAGCATCTTAAAATAATTAAAAAAAAAAAACGTAACAATGAAATGTTTGAAAGATAGAGATACGTATCACAATTTTCTAAGAAATTTTTAAAAAAAAGTACATAACAAATCATGGAAATTTTTTAAATATTTTAAAAAAATAAGTATGCTTTAGTTTATTTAAATATTTCATTCGTTTAATTTTATTGAAATTTATTTATTTTTTCACTATTTTATTAGAAGAAACTAATAGTTTTTTTATGCTATTAGAATGAATCAGTGATGTTAGCAAACTGTTCAGAAATCATTTTCGACATATATATGTAAACGCATCAAAGATGTACGATAAAAAACAATATTTTATCTTTAATGAAATCCGTTTTTATGCCGATTCTTGCTTAAGGTAATATAATCTATGTTAATATTATTTTACTAACTAGTGCTAGCCATATTCAGGCATAGAGTTTTTCGTTTCACTTTTTGTTATGTAATAACTTCTTCAGCATCGAAGCATTATGTAATAACTTCTTCTTTTTAATTTACCACCAAATTCAAAAATGTATCATATTATTCTTGCAATTAGAGAAAGTAAGTTTCGTTTTCTCCGGCTCTAATATCACAGTTTGTGTATTACTTATTGTACAAATGTATTTTGTAATCCTTGTAATTAATACGTGAATAATGCATCTGAAGATTTCAAAACAGCATAAAAAGACCTAAATCATCTTATTATATATAATAAGTTTCTTACATACATTTTTAATATTAAAACATATCTTAATAAAAATTGTAGAATGAATGTATTAATACACTCTGAAAAGATATTATACAAATTGACTTGGAAAATTATTCTTTATCACCTCAAAAATTTCAAAAATAATTATCTAATTAAAATTTATCTTACCTTGCGACTGATTTGAAGGAGGTGCAGTCCATGCTGCTTTTGTAGGAACTTTCTGTAAAATAAACACAAAACTTAGATAAAGTATGACATTGTACATTAAATAAAAATGTATCATTATTCATTTAGAGTTACAAATTTTATAATTAGATGAAAAAAAAACATTAAGAAATGTTTAATGTTTATTCTTAAATTGAAAATTAAGTAAATAAAATTATTCTACTTCTGTTATTCTTTTAAATATAGTTATTCTTTTGATAGGTATAGTATATTTCAGTTGTGAATTAATTATAACAAGGAAAATTTTAATAAGTATTCAAAAGTTTAATATTAATTAATTAAAATAATTTTTCCTATTTGTCAACAAATATATTGTAAATAGTATATTATTGTAAATATATTGTAAATAAATTGGGATTTTATTGAAAGGAAATACAATTAATAATTTTCCATTTGTGTGCAATTTATAAATTCTCTCATAGAAGCTTGTAGCAACAAATTTGTAATATATATATATATAGATATACTTTTATTAAAATTGAATATAAATATCTATATATGGTATAAGTAACTTCAATATAAAAAATAAAAATAATAAATTAATAATTTTTTTCTAGAAAAAACAGTTAGTATAGAACAAACTGAAAAACATGAATTTTTAAACTTAATAAAAATTAAAATTAAATACATAAATTTAATGAGAAATACAGCATCAATACTGGATAAATTAGAGTACGTTAAGAATCAAATACATAATTTTTATACAGTTATTAAGCTTTAATGATTTGAATTGACATCTATCAGCTTTGAATTTGACACTTATCAGCTTACTTTATCAATATCATAACATTACCATCATATTTAAAACACTCAAATTAATAAAAATATTCAACACGAAAAACGTGGTTAAATAATTAAATTTCATTCAAATATAAAAAAAAGTTAAAAACTCATAAATATTTAGAAATATTTTTTAAAATGACAAAAATTCATAAATTAAAATAACACACATGTAAAACACATAAAAATAAACGATAAACAAGAAATAAATTCTTACCTGTAAATAACATTTTTAAGATTGGAAGTTTTAAAGTACAATGATACTCATTTTTTTTTAAATTTAACTTTCTACTAATTAATTTAACTACAATAACAAACTACAGAGTTTCAATCAATCTTTTTATGAATTAATAATTTTTCAAAAATATACTAATGGTGCATTTAAAAGAATCATACACACAGATTACAAGTGGTAGTTTTGTAAAAACAACTATGTGTATGAATATAAATGTCGTTTTACCAATATTTACTGAGACCAGATAAAAGTTGTTGATTAATCATTTATCGTAACTGCAATGAAAACTTCAAATGATCTAGATGTGGTGTGCAACGTTGTGTTGCACGCAAAGGGGCGGGAGTTTGGGGAGAGAGGCCAATTACAGGAAGGAAAGCCATGACGTCATGGAAAAACGACCTTCATCATTGGCTACTCGAATAACAACAGTGAAAGTGCTCAAAGAGGTGGGATACTGAATTGAAATGAAGGCAAAAGTGAGCCTTTGTGCAAATCAGGATGAAAATGAGAGTTCGTTGAATTTTATTGACAAGCAATCTTGAAAATTTATTGTAGCAATAAATCCTTAACATAAACATTTTTTAAATTATTTTTTATTTCTGTTTTAAATTAATAATAACAATTAAATTAATTTTAAAAAATCAATTTAAAAATCAATTTTATAGAAGTTGCCATGTATAATACCTTCTTCGGCTTCGGTAATAAGATATATTATTTTGGTAAAGATATTTGGAAAAATATAAATGGAAATTTAAAAATCGGGATTCAAATAAATAAATAAATAAAAAAAAAAAATTTTTTAATTTCAGATGACATTCAAACAGTCTCTAAGTGGTTAAAACATTTATATTATTAGAAATGAAAGTAGATGAAACAATTTTGGAAATGATTTTATCATAAAAGTTACTTTTGATTACTTAGTTAAACAAAGCTTTTATTCATGAATCCTTATCTTAGGTAATGAAAAATATAATTTATGTTACTTTTTTTTTTATTATCTTTGGTGAACTAATTTTACAATGTTTCTTTTTTTTTTTTTTTAATTGTGAACTTAATATGAGTATTCTTTAATTAAAAAATACAAAATATTTTGATAGGTTTCTGAGGACATACAATGCTGTTATATTCGAAAGCAGGAATTTTTTTGACGTTGTTATTTGCCACTAGACCATCAAATTCAGCGTTATCCAGGATGCATTAAGGGGGTTGCATTCACAATTTTAAAAGGGTGTTAGTCGGGCTGCAGGACATTTTGAGTTACGGAGGTCACTATTCCCGGTTGTTGCTACGGTTTATGCCCGATAAACACAAATGCTTTCAATGCTTCCCCAATTTCGAATCTCATTTAGAAAAACCAACGAGAGCAGCTAGTTTACAGGAGGGCCGAGGTTCAAATCCAATGACGGCATTGTTGTAACCACTGCTTTCAGAAACAAGAAGATTCGATGGCGATTGTGACAAAATATGTGTAAAAAGGGCCTCGCTTCGATAGTCGGCCTGTCTGGTAAGGGGTTTCTCTCACACAGTATATGCGGGGGTAGTTACCTTTCAAAGCCCTCCCTCCCTGAAACCACTGTCCTTCCCTTAAATCTTGTCGGTGGGCTACTTGTGAGGCTCACTGATGTAGGCCTGTGTTTCATTCTCACCTTTCTACAGGTAGAGGGTTCACCAAAAAGACCTAGATAGGGGGACGAGGAGTTTGAGAAAAGAATGAAAATAAAATTCAGACTCCAAACTTGTCATCCTCAGGCCTTAAAGCGGGGAAATAAAATATACCAATAAATATTTAAATATACCGCAATAAATATTTTTAGCCAGCATTAGTGCGAATATTTCGTATCATTCCAATTATTTTATAGAATCCAAGCGAATTTTTAATTCCATTTCTTCTCTGAACCCATGACGAAATATTTATCAGACAATATTAAATTAAATTATTTTTAATAATAATTATCTAAACTTTTGTCTATAAAATATAAATGGCGAATAAGTTATATTTTCTAAAATCAGCTGTAACAAAAGCTGAAATGTTCAATCTTTTCTTTTAATCGTTATAATGATAATATATATATATATTTTAATTTTCAAAATTTTGTGTGTGTGTTTCCTCGTGATTGTTTATTTACAGCTTCCATACGGCTGAAAATTTTCATAATTAATTTATTGAATTAAGCAGAATTTTGTTTCATTTATAAAATAGTAGATTAATGATGTGAAGATTACATTTATTTTGTACAAACACTATAAATTTTCTTCTATGATTAGAGAATTTATATCAATAATATATGTAATTTAAAATTAGAATTAAAACCATTTCACTAAGATTGAAAAGGAAATCAAAAAAGGATAGATTTTTAAGTAAATGATAAGTGTGTGTATTAAAAGATAAAACTGCAAGATATACTTTAAGCTTTGTTGAAATACTTGTATATACAAAGAATATCGGTAAAAAAAAAAGAAAGAGAAATTTTTTTAACTTCTTGTTATTATATACAACAAAAAAAAAAAAATAAAAAATAAAGCAACATTAAAAAATATATACCAAACCCATTAATTTTTTATAAATATACATTTTTTTTTTTTTTTTCCTTTCATGAATTCTTTTTTTGCATTTAATGAATTTTAAAAAATACCAATTTATTTTGATAAAATTACATTTGATATACATATGTATTTAAAAACAATACTATTATTATAAGTTGGATTTTTTGAACGTAAAATTAATATAAATTTTGAATATGCGATTAAATTTAAAAGATTGCTTTGAAATCTTGACATAAATTTTAATACACATTAACATTTAAATTTAATGCTTTCAACATTTCACTACTGACCAAAATAATCAACACAAATTTATGTAAAAAAAAAAAAAAAAAAAAAAAAAAATAAAACAATGAACTTCTTGAATAATTTTAATATTGATACTTCAAGTTCATAAAAAAAATATAAAATACTTCTATATATTTTACTTCTATGTTCACCAGTTTCATTTCCTAAATGATTACGAAATGTGGATAAAAGAGATTGTCTTCTTTATCAGAACTAAATTATTGTTTTAAAAATCCCAAAAAATTAAATATGTTTAGTGTACATTTCGGTAAACAAATTCTAAATCAACCGTACCATGTACGGAAAGGTGTTGTCCAAACATTTTTTATTTTTAAAGCCATATGGGCGACATGATAAACAAGATAATTTCTCACGCCGCGCACAAAAAGATGCTTCACAAAGGGCATTGTTGTCGGATGCGCTTCACAACAATCAACAAATCGTCACTCCTACTCCCACGCATGCGCACCCGTCAACCGTATAACTGATGGCAAAACTTTTTCTACAAGAGTGACATCTGAGAAGTCTCGCCACGCGACTACCAACCCCCACCCTCTTTTGATCAGAAGGTTTATGATACGTTATCTTTCTCTAAAAAGTTGGTTTTGTTTTTATATAAGTTTTGGTTTGATTTTTAACTATTTTATACAACTTCCACATGTGACCTGGCCTTCTTTAAATACTGTAATATATTACATTTTGTTTGTTAAGTCCTGTTAAACATAGCTAAAAATTATCAATATAAACAAAAAATTACGACTTAGAAAAACTTCAAGAAAAAAAAAAAAAAAAAAAAAAAAGGGCTAAATCTCTTATACAATCTCATACATTTACATTTAGGTACTCATCTACTACTATTTAGGTACTTGATCTCCATACATTTACATTTTCGCACATTTAGGTACATGTAAATCTCTTTTGGGATTTTTTTCCTAATTAGGTGTATCAAAAATAAATTTTTACATGATTCTTTTATGTGACCAACCCAATGTCTAGTTTAGAAAAAAATATCCATAATACAAAATAATCCTGTAAAATTTGTAATTTTTCCGATTCATTTAAGAAAAATTGCCCTACTCGAGGCCTACCAGTAAGTTGCGCAGGCAGCTTGCAAATTGAATGTACTGGTGGTGTCCGTTGCAATCAGTGCTTTCAGAAACAAAAAGATTCGATGGTGATTATGACACCATGTGTAAAATGTCTTGCATTGATAATCAGATTGCCTAGTAGCACTTTCAGGCTTTTCTTTCAAACGACATGCAATAGACAGTAACCCTAAATGCCTTCCAGGAAGACAATGTCCTCTATTTACCTCCCGTCGTTGAGCAAGTTCACGACATATAAATAGAACATTAATCCCACTGATGTTCAACGAAACAACAACACAAAATTTAATCCAAATTTTTTCCTAATTTTAATTTAAATTTAAAATTTAATTTTTTTAAATTTATTTTTTAATTAATTAATTTTTTTTTTAAATTTAACAGTAATTTTATGAGAACTCTCTCTAAGCTTAATGTTTGGGAGCCTACTTATCACATAAAAGTGTTTATATATAAATAACATTCATATTGTTATAAATGTGGAATTTATCATAACATAGTTTTCATTTAATTAATTAAGAAAAAAAGTAATTGATGCATTTGCCTTCCGAGTGGACTCAAAAATATTCATGAAAATAGTGCATCAGATAAAAATATAGTAAATTCACAGATGTAAATGGACTAAACAATAAATGTAGTAGCATTATGTGTAGTTTTAAATCAAAAGATGTGTTAAAGCATATTTACAACCACAAAAAATTTATATATTAGATAAAAGAGTATGCATATTTTTGATTCAGAATTATATATTTTAAATAGTTGACTATATCTTAAATCATATCTTAAATCATCTAATCCATAGAATAGGACTTAATTAACTCGTCCTATTTCCATTGAGATGATGTTGAAGATTATTGAGCTCACTGGCCCCATCAGGGGCCTCATCAATAGGATATGCAAAAATTTATACAAACATGTGGTAATATGTTTATGTAAACATTGACACATGGAAAATTTTCAAATTTCAATTAGATTTAGAAATACTATTCAAAAATTACACATAAAAAATGAAAGATAAGATTACTGCTTACAGAAAATCAATGCTTAAAAGAAGAGAATAACATTAAACTAACATAATTTTCTGCTAATTATATTTATTTTATGATGTTAGCCATCGTCAGTCTATTTAGTTCTTAAAAGCTGTACAATGATATTTTTAAGACATACATATATAGCTCTGAATCTTTCTTCTATTGAAATAATATTATTCTTTCTCCTTCAACTTTCTCTTGGAAATGTTTACTAAATCGAAATAAAAAGTTGGAGTTCACATTACGTGATTTTTTTTTTTCCACACTTTCCATCGATCTCTCTTATAAGCAACAAATTAGCTATAAAAAGATGAAATAAAAACCCATCCTTTACTCAAATAATATTTTCAATGCTGCTAGATTTTCAAAAGTTAATCACAATCTGTTAGTCAACAACTAATCGTAAACAGAGAGAGAGCGAAGGCAAACAGCTTTTAAAGGTTCAAAAGACGTGATTTTTAACAGTACTTGAGTTTCATGTTTAAAAAGAAAAGTAGGGGCTCAGATGAATGGCCACTGTTGGCAGCTTGTAGTTTTTAAACAATTTTCTTTCTGTAGTTCAATAAATCATGAAGGCGAAGGTAATATGCGAAGAAAATCTAAGTTTATCTGACTCATAGATCAGAGTTAACGTGTGAAATTTACGTGCACCAACGCTCAGCTTCAATCTGACTGACGGCGTGCATTACGGTTACTGTTATCAAATGTGAAAAGATTTGTTGGCGATTGTGGTTTGACGGAAGAGTCTTCCCACTTATCAGTGAGGGTGATGTTTGGGAAAGTTGTTCGCAAAGTTGATGTTCGTAAAATTATTTGGAGAAAAGGATATAATAAATTTTATAAAAGTCGAAGAGAATTTCACGGCTAGGACACATAGAGAAAATGGATGATAGCAGAAGAATAAAAAAGATTTTCAACGGGAAATGCCAGGGACAAAAAAAAAAAAATAATAATAAAATAAAATAAAATAAAATAGATAGAAAAAAAAATTTAAAAAAAAAAAAGGGGAAGGCTAAATCAGAGATGGATTGATGAAGTGGGAAAGGATAAGAAGAACTTAAGGATCACAAATTGGAAAACCAATGCTCTAGACAATTTTGGAGTCGTATTGCTTATGATGCTATGATCCAACACTGTAGTGCCGGGGAGTTTGTTAATTAATTAGTAAAAGTCTTCCAAGAGGGGTGATTACTCAGTATGCGACACGCAAATATTACTCCAAAAAGTCTTTCAGGAACGCAATGCCCTCTTATCACATCATCACTGGTTAGTGGATTGATTGTGACAAATATAAGTGGAACACGAAGTCATAGTTTGCAGAATAAAAAAAAGAAAATTAAAAAAAAAACATAATAATATTGGAAATGTTTTATAGAAAGTCATCATATGTGGTTTTAGTGGTTTTTCTCTTTCATTCATTCTTCCAATTTCGTTGACTTCATTAAGAAAGTATTGCAGTTACTTTTGCAATCGCAAGTAATGATGAATAATAAGTTATTTTTAAATAATGCTAATTCTTCAGAAGATAAGAGATATTTAGAAGGGCCTTGAAATGATTTTTATAATAGTCTTAGATTAACTTAAGATACTTTTTTTTTTTTCAATGCAAGAATTAGAAAAGCATTTAATTTTAAACACTGGGAAGTTAATGAATTGTTTAATCCAATGAATAAAAGTCAGGTTTCTTTCCTGTAAGAAAATATATACGGAAAAGAAAAAGTAATGAGAAAGGCAAGGAAAATTCAAAAGGAGAAAAATAGGATAAAATAAAACATCCTATATATCCCACTGAAAATAACATATCCTATACATCCCTGCTTTCAACAAACCATAATTACAGTCTTATACTTTCTTTTTCATTTAAAGTTTATTTAACAGGTAAAATGGGATTAAACTTGATTTTTCCAATACAATTTCAAAGCTATTTTTGCTATTTTCCATAATCTTTTGCAAAACAATTGTTTAATAAACTAAACTAATATTCAATTTTTTAATTTAAAAATTAGTGAAGTAAAAACGTGTTTAAATTTTTATGCTTTTTTTTTTTCTTTCATTAATCATATTTAGCTTTCATAAAAAAACCTTTCTTCATTTTCTTATCGTTAAATTACTTTATCACTAATTTATTTCGTTTTTTTTTTTTTTCCCCATGCATTCAAAATGAATGTTTATATATCACAGTTATGTTACTAACAAGCATATTAGAAAGTGATATTTAAAATACTATATTGTTACTAGAAAATAAATATACTATAAAAAAAAGTATATATTGCATGAATATTTTTCAGCATATAATAATTATTTTTCTTTGGACCATCATAAATTATTTATCTACCTACAGGCTTCTCAAATAAAGATATAATTACTCTCTTTTACATACATAAACTCTATTTTTCTCAATTGTTCGTATTTTTATATTTGATATAATCTGAAAATGGATTTTTAATTCCTAAATTACACTTAGTCAGCAATTTAAACGTGGCAACGTACTGTTACACAATGTGTCATGTTGAAAGAGTCACTTTGCGTAAACAAGTTAACCCGTTAACCACATGAACACGACTGATGAAACTGTTGCAGTTTTTCCCAATGTAATCTGCCCCTTTTTATTATTATTTACTCCTTATCAAATCTGACGTTATGTGACAGAACTCTTCCCTTTCAATCACAGTACACGCAATGCAAACAAGCATCCCTCACGCCTTTGACACCCCTGTTCCAAGTTCGAAAATCGATCAGTTTCTTTGGCGTGAGGCATATTGTTCCCCCACCCACTCTGGGTTCAGGGGCAGTCAGTGTGTGCGAACCCCACGTAGGGATCGGTTTCATATTCTCAGTAAACAATTTCTATATTGGCTTTCTTGATGGAGAAATTCATTTTTTTACCAAGGGACTGTATACAAATTTACTTATCTCATTTATATGCTTTAAATTGTTCAATTAACGACAAAAATGTTAGAGTGTAAATAGCATGCAGAATTAATATAAGACTAACATACTATTAATTTTTTGTATTTTAATATTAATTACATCACTTATTTTATTAAATGTTATCCCGTTTTATTTTGTGATATATTTTTATAAAATTAGTAATTATTGAAATAAACTATTGTTACAATTTAAAAATCAATTTTTGTTAGATCGTGTTAAGAAATAAAGAAATGTTTTTAAATTGATAGTAAACTTAAAGATTAATACTTTAATAATAAATCATTTTTATTGAATTTTAGGTGACATAAAAATTGGTTAAATAAAAATAATAGTAAAATAAAAAATAGTTATTAAAATTAGTAACAAAATATATTTATTTAAATGAAGTAAAATTTTTTTCAATGAAAATATTAAACAGTCATAATTAAATAAAAAAAAATTTTAACGTTCTTTTAAATCGCACATTCGTTCAATATTCATTAAAAACTGAGATATTCGGTTAAACTAATACAATATGCGTACAAATTATGTAAATGCACATATAGAAATTAAACCAAACTGGATACCATATTTTTTTGTCCAAAATATTAAAAATAACAATTTTATCACAATCATAATCCATTATCTACATTAGTATCTTGAGAGTAAAACTTGTATAAAAATTTTGAAGTAACCAAATTTATATGGAAATTTAATCAATATCTCAATACATTTGGATAAATTTCAGTAATAAATAATTACTCGCTGCAATAAAATAAAAACCTTCGTAGTAAAGAATTTAAAAAATTTAGATAAAATATTCTATCTATATTTAAAAAAAAAAAAAACTTATTCAAATGTTGTTATTTATTATACTAATTAAACAACAAGAATTTATCTTAACGAATTTTGTTAGCTACTCCAAAACATATCTGCATTCAAACTCCAAATATTGAATGGAATGGTCATTTGACGTCAACCCCTCGTTCTGAAATCCATCCTTCCCCAAGTGGGTCGACGTAACAATGAAAATGCGTTCTCTTAAGTTTGTTTTTCAGCAGCGAGTGAAAGAGTTTTTCTCCATATGCAATGCTCTTTATCCAAGCAGTGACGCGTGGCCGAATCATGATGTGGCAGAGATAAGGTTTGCAAACATTCATTCGGCTTTTTGTGGGAGGAAGGGAGAGAAAAACGTGCGGGTTCTCTTTTTTAAAGGGATCGATCAGGGTTTGACGGATTTAATTCTTGTTTACGAATCAACCGCTAGCCACGTGCAAATAATAATTCGATAGGCTGTGAATACTGGAATCTGCGAAAAGGTTTATAATTGACGTTTCTTTTTATTTATCATTTTGTAAGGAGTTCGGTTTTTTTTTTTTTTTTTTTTATCTTTTCTGTTTAAAATAGTATTTGAAGTTCAATTATTTTGAACCTTTTATGAATTATATATTTTTGATGTAATTTTTCACTTTGTATAAATAAATAAAAAAAGGAAGAAAAAAATACGGATTGATAAAGTGTGTGTGAAAAAGTTTTTAGTATTGCGATTTTTTGTTCACTTTTTTTTTATTGACAGTTTTCTGTTTTTGTATTCCTTTTCTTGTAAATAATTTAGATATTTTTTTACCTTTTTTAAAAAATTCGTTAACAATTTTTGTAATTATTTTTCTAAAGTACCTGAAGTTCGATATGTGTTTCAATTGTTTGAACTTTTATCAGTTATATATTCTTGATGTATTATTTCACTTTGTATAAATAAAAATTAATATGTACGAGTGAGCATGTGAAAAAGTTCCTTATTATCACAGTTTTTTTTTTTTGTCCGTTTTTTATCAACATTTATATATTTTTATATTCCTTTTCTTGTAAATAATTCAGATAATTTTCTTATCTTTTTTTAAAGAATTCTTTAGCAATTTTTAATTATTTTTGCTAAAAGTATCTGATGTTCGATATGTGTTTTAGTGAATTAAATCCGCTATCAAATTATACATTAAAAGAATAAACATTCAAACAACCAAAAGTTTTTCTTTTTTTTATAAATTAAAATATTTAATCATAAAGGCAATTTTGATAATATATTTTATTTGATGAAAATATCAACAGTATTTTATATTAGATCTAACTGAAAAAAATCATTCAAGGAATGATAGAAGAATTAAATAAAATGATATTATTGTTACCATAATTTAGTATTATTGTTACGATAATTTTAATTCATTTTAAAAGCTACAAAAAGTATTTATAAATTAATCTTAAAATAATAACAAATAGAAAAGTAATAAAAATTTAAAATATTTGTATTTGTACTTGTAAAAATAAAGTTTAATTTTAATTAAAAATAGATTTCCAAATTATTTTAGTATTTTACATATTATTTAAATGTCAGTAACCAGTATCTCGTATACCAAGTATTTATTTTGAAAAATCAAAATTTTATAAGTAAATTTTATATTTTTATTTAATGAAATTAAATTAAATATCGTTATATTTAAAAAGAGTTTTGCCCCACATCTTAAATATTTAATATTTTTCTTTTTTTTTTATTTAACTTACATTTCTATTAAATGCAGATGAGACTGTTAAGTGTAGACATTAACAGTCATTGGCAAGGATTAAAAATTTCTTTTCTAAAAATACAGTAAAATCTGTTGTTATTATTAAGAAATAAAGCATTTTATAAGGAAATGATATTTGTTTAACTTTTTAGAATAACTTTATAAGTTGTAATAGAAATAATTTTGTAATGAAAGATTTTTGGGAAATTTATTATTATGTTAAAATAATGATTTTTCATGATTATGAACAAAAAATCATGATTTTAATGATTATCATCAGTTAACATAATGATTTTTAATCTTATCCTATACTTGCTCCTTATACTTATCCTTAAAATTTTTTACAATTTTTTTTTATTTTGAATTGCAAAAGGATATGAAATTTACTATTTTATTTATTAAGCTTTAATATATATAATTTATATTTAAATTTTGAATTAATTATTATTTATTTTAAAATTTATTAATATTTAGAATTTAATATTTTATTTTATTTTATTATTTTATTAATTATTTTATTCACTTGGTAATTCAAATTTAATTCACTAATGTTATTATTTTGGAAGAATTAGTGTCGACTGAAATAGTTTTTGACGCATACATTTCAAAACCATTTTGCACATAACGTAGTTATACATGCTATTATTCATATATTAATTGATCCTTTTTACAGACCGCTGCTAATTTCTTATACCTTATCAAATTTAAAATAGAAGTGACGCATTTAGTGACCCCGTAGCTGGTTACAAAATATCAAAAGAAGTATTAAAAGTCATCTACTATTCATATCCTAAAATTGAAAATAAAGCAATATTCAAATGAACCTGTGAGAAAATAGACTTTCCGAGTGAAAAACGGATTTTCCCGTGACATATTTTACGATCTTGCGGACATTTATAACATCCAATGTATTTTTCAAGTACCGTGGCGTGTTCTGGCACAGGAAGAAAGTCGTTTATTTCGAAGCTATTCACTTGCAAAGTTAACCACGCGTCTTAACAATGGCGCCCTCTCCTGCAATATGGGGGTGTCCACGTGTCCACCCGTTACGCTGATAGATGGTCGATTCGAAGTGATTAAGAATCCCTTTTACCAGGCATTTGTCGCGACAGGACAGTTTGGTTTAATTGATGGCAAGCTTCCGATTTTCCTTTCCACGGCATAAAAGTTCAGGAAATTAGGCTACGTGATCACAATAACATCGGGAGCGATGTCGAAGTTTTGATAATCGAATGCTGTTCTTTAGAAGCTTTTTTAAGAATAACGTTTATGCTAGATATTTAATGCAACATAATTTACAGTCAATTTAAAATAAATTAGTATGACATTCAATTGTACAAATTGTGGCATAAAATTTAGGAAATTAGGCTACGTGATCACAATAACATCGGCAATCTTGTCGAAGTTTCGATAATCGAATGCTGTTTTTTACGAACTTTTTAAGAATAAAGTTTGCAACATAATTTACAGGCAATTAAAAATAAATTAGTATGACATTTAATTGTACAATTGTACTAATTGTGGCATAAAATTTATGAAATTAGGCTACGTGATAGCAATAACATCGGCAACTTTGTCGAAGTTTTGATAATGGAATGCTGTTCTTTACAAACTTTTTAAGAATAACGTTTATTCTAGGGAATTAATACTTAATCCATGCACCATAATTTACAGTCAATTTAAAATAAATTAGTATGACATTCAATTGTACAAAATGTGGAATAAAATTTAGGAAATTAGGCTACGTGATCACAAAAACATCGAGAACGATGATCGTTAACGAATGCGATTTCGTTTTAACGAATGCGATTTCGTTTCATAATCGAATGCTGTTCTTATAAAGAACAATTGTACAAAGTTAAAAGAAAAGCTAACGTGATAACAATAATTTACACTAGTTTCATCAAGGAATTAACGAATGCTGTTCTTTACTAAGAAATTTTTAAGAATCATTTATATCATAATTTACAGCCATTTCGAAATTAATTAGTATGACATTCAATTGTACAAATTGTGGCATAAAATTTAGGGAAATTAGGCTACGTGATAACAATAACATCAGCAACTTTGTCGAAGTTTTGATAACGAATGCTGTTCTTTACTAAGAAATTTTTAAGAATAACGTTTATGCTACGGAATTATATACTTAATTCATGCAACATAATTTGCAGACAATTTAAAATAAATTAGTATGACATTCAATTGTACAAATTGTGGCATAAAATTTAGGAAATTAGGCTACGTGGTCGGAATTGTATCGGGAACGATGCCGAAGTTTCTTAAAGTGCTAATAATTCAATGCTGTTCTTTACGAACTTTTTAAGAGTAACGTTTATGCTATTGAATTATTACTTAATCTATGCATCATAATTAATACTTAATCTATGCACTATAATTAATACTTAATATATGCATCATAATTAATACTTCAATCTATGCATCATAATTAACACTTAATCTATGCATCAGCCAATTTAAAATTAATTAGTATGGTATTCAATTGTACAAATTGTGGCATAAAGTTCAGGAAATTAGCTACGTTATCACAATACAATGCCAATGCTATTCTTTAGAAGTTAAGGTTGTTCAGAATAACATTTATTTAGTTAATAATTGTTAAAAATAACATTTAGTTAAGAATGACTTTATTTCTTTAGTTTTAAAAATAGAATTTTTGAAAATCGAACGCTGTTCTTTACGAAGAACTTGTTAAGAATAACCTTATACTAGGGAATTATTATTTAATCTGCATATCATAATTTACAGCCAATTTAAAATAAATTAATATGATATTGAATTGTACAAATTGTGGCATAAAATTTAGGAAATTAGGCTACCTGATCGCAATAGCATCCGGAGCAATGTCGAAGTTTGTAAAGTTTCGATAATTCAATGCTGTTCTTTACGAATAACTTATTAAGAATAACGTTTATATGCTAGTTAATTAATACTTAATCTATGCATCGTGATTTACAGCCAATTTAAAAACAAATTAGTATGACATTTAAAATTCAGGAAATTAAGCTATATGACTATAATATTACAAGGAAGGTTTATGAAGTTTCGTAAAATTTAAAAGTGATATTTTGATCTTCCTAATTAGAAGAAGTAACGAATTAAATATTAGTTAAGAATTAACTAACATTTAATTTGAGTTTTATAATTTGTAGCTAAGGAGAAATTATTTTGAAATTTATTTATTGAGAAATTAATCTAAAATTAGGGATGTTTGGTTAAGCGGATCACGATAGCATGAACATTGTCATCATGGGAGCACATTAGTATGACATACTAACATAAATGATCAAAAATGAGTTTAACACGCTTTATTAATATTGTGCAGTATAAAATTTTTGCAGACATACATTTTGGACTGGAGGTTTGAACTTTTTCCCAGCACCATGAACAAGATTCTAATTTAACATGTCAATTTCACAATAGATGGTATATACACTTTTGTAGTTTACTGAAATGATAGCTGCAATGATTTAACATGACTCGTTAGCGCCACTATCAAATTAAAATTTCTATAATGATCAGGGTAACGCATTAATTCATTAATTTTTTTGTAAATATATAATTAAAATGAAAAACATTGACTCCATGAAACTAAATTTTAAAGGATTAATATGTGTATAAATACAAGGGATATTTAAAGACAATGCAAAAATTATCTATTGACATTATTTGAAAAACTTTCTTTTCCTAACATAATCCATATTATTTACATTAAATTTAATTAGTTGTAAAAAAATTCAATAATCTAAATTTGTGATTGTGTTTTCCATATTTTTTATCGGGTTCAATTTTTGTAATCATTGAAAAAAATAATAAATTTTTGAATTAGATAAGGATTTTGAAATAACGATATCCCCATGGTTCATCATTTCTTTACAACTAAAATCATTAGATGGTGGGATTAAAGCACTAAAGCACTAGCACGACACGCTATAACTTGAGTGATTCTGTAACTTTTTCCAAATCTAAAAATATATGAATTAGTTGCAAACAAATTTTAAGAATTTAAATATAAAAAATGCTTGTGTTCAATAGATCTTGTTTTGTATTTTTTCATCAACATTTTGCTGTCAAAAATAAAAATGTAATGAAATTTCGAATTAAACGATTTCTGTTGAGATAAAATCAACATTTCACCACATCAATCAACATTTCACCACACAAATACAAAACACACTGAAAACTATTACATCTTACAATAGAAGAACATGGAGCGTTTCACTTCATACCTTTATCTCACAAAATATAGTTGAATTTTTTTGTTTTTCTTAGTTCGTTTTGGTAATGAAACAGTTCAAGGGTTGTAAAAGAAGATATCGGAACTAACACAACGTAACAAGATTTCATAAAAAACATAAATTCAAAATTATCAAACTGTGGACTAAAGTGTATATAAAATTATTAAAGAAATATTTTCCCAACTTATACTCACTAATCATTTATTTCACTGATTTTAGAATTATCCAGTTTATGATTGGGCAGGGACATTTTAATTTCTATTTAAATAGATTTAATCTATGCTCCATCTTTAATCTATGCTTTATCTTTATAATTGCAATATAGATGAAGAGCTGAATATTGAATACACGCTTATTAGTTGAGCCAATTTTCAACAACGTAGAAGAAATTTAAAAGTATTTGGCCAGAAAGTCAAATGTCCACTAAATCTTTGTCGACTTGAAAAAAAAAACCCTCTTTTTTTAGTCTTTTGTAAATTTATCGATTATCATTTTAATTTTTCTCAAAATTTTCTTTTCATAATTCATTAATTTCTTGTCTTATCGTCTGTTTTAAATTAAGTCTTTCTTTGATGTTTTAATTTGTTTGTATTTCTGTAAGTTTCATGTGATACTATTTCGTTTTGAATGCAAATTCAATTAAAAAACGAAAACGCTAAAGTACGTTTACGAATTTCAGTTTATTATATATGAACATACAATATTGAAGAAGGTCGACCAAATTCTATATACATGGCAATATACCAACATTAAATTATTGCAGACAAAGCATGAGGAAGCAACTGATTACGATACAACAAGAGGATAAACCAAATTCAATAACCATAGGAATATATGAGTTCAACATCCTTAGACAATCCATGAATAAGCATGGTTGCTAAGTAAAACGCTCCATGTTTTTCTATTGTAAGTTATAATGGTTATGATTATAAGAAGAACAACAAATTTAATAGCGTCAAATAATCTATGAGAAACGGCCAAAAATAAAACGTACTGTCCTTTTCTGCTTCAGCTGTTTAGGTGCTGTTTCCATAGGAATATATCAGTTCAACATTCATAGACAATACATGAAGAAGCAACTGGTTATGGTATTACAAGATGAACAACAAATTTAATAGCCTCAGATAATCTATGAGAAACGCCCAAAAATTAAATGTGCAATCATTTTCTGCTTTGGCTTATCAAGATTTAAATTGGTGGAATTGCTATAGCACAGAAACTGGCTGTCTACTGGTTTTATTTATGTCACTCAGCTATTTTTATTTTCGGCCCCACATATTTTTGTAGACGTCATGGCTCTGATATTAAAACAGCATCACATACACACATGATGATAATACAGAAATAGAAATAAGACCAGGTACATTATTAAATTTTTACAAACAAACAATTAAAACACGAATATGACAATATTATTAATATACACTCAAGAACCAAAACATTATGACCACCCCCACATTTAGCAATGAACTCGCCTGGATGGCGTGGAAGGCACGTGATCAGGTGGAAGTGGTATTTAACTGGTATTAAGTGGTGGTATTAATCCATGCCAAAGCGGGTTGAAGCTGTGTTGCGCGCCAAAGGTGGGCCAAATCGTTATTGGCAGGTGGTCATAATGTTTTGGCTCTTGAGTGTATATTTACTCGGATTTTCGATTTACTACTGTGTTCAAAAAAGTAAGTCGGCACTTATAAAATTACAATTTTTAGGTTGCTGGCACTATCCTTGATATCTGTGTGAAATTTGACGTCAAAATATTCATTAGTGTTTGAGTTACGCTTGGCTTTGTGAGACGCTAAAACAGATTCCGGCGATTTTTGAAATGTCTGAATTAATTGAGCAAGAACTTGCTTTAAATTTTGTTTGCGGAAACGTATAGAATGGTACAGAAGGCATTCGGTGAGCATTCCTATATCGAAAAGAAATTTTTAGAAGTGGTATAAACAGTTCAAAGAGGGCAGAGAACACGTTGAAGACGAAGACCCCTTTGGTTGACCATCAACTTCAACCGACAAAGCTCACGTCCAAAAAATTAAAGATTTTGTTCTTGCAAACCGTCGATTTGCAATTAGAGACCTTGCTGATGATGTTGGAATTTCAAAAGGATCGGTCAATTCCATTTTGGGCCTAAAACGGTATCGAAAACACTGAATGCTCCAGCTCACTCTGCATAGTTTCTTTGTGACTTTTTCAAAAATGAAACCCATCTCGTTCCACAACCACCGTATTCACCCCCGTGAGACTTTTTGGCTATTCCCTAAACTCAAAGACCACTCCGGGGACACCGTTTTGAGTCGATTAAAGAGATTCAACCTGAATCGCCGGGCGCTTTGAAAGCCATCCCTTGCCGATGACTTTTTAGCATGCATTGAGGATTGTAAAAAAAGTTGGCATAAGTGCATTTGTGTCCGGATGGGAATACTTTGAAGGCGATGAAATAAATTTGAGAGAATAAATAAAGAGTTTTTTTGAAAAAAAAAAAATAATAATTGGTCTTACTTTTTGGGCACAGTAGTTTATTAATGCATTAGTGCATTTATATTCATGTAGTATTAACAATATAACAGTATTTTGTAAAATTTTGTGTTGTTTTGTTTTACTGTGATTGAAATATATTCAATTCACTTAACTACCTATTGTAAAAAAAAATGAAATTACTGTTGTAATAATTATAATTATTATTACTGTAGTATTAATTATTAATCGTTAAAAAATCAAGATCAAGTTGACTGTTTTCTTCGATTATCATGGTGTGGTGCATTATGAATTACTTCCCGGCCAATGACATTTTAGCATGCACTGAAGATTGAAAAAAAGTCGGCATAAGTGCATTGCGTCCGGAGAGGATTACTTTGAGGGCTATGAAATAAATTTACAAAAATAAATAAAGAGTTTTTGAAGAAAAATAAATAATTGATCTTACTTTTTGGGCACAGTAGTATATTAATATTCAGTTAAATAAAAAAATAATAAAATCTTTGAGCCCACTAACAATTTTTTTTCAAGTAGTGACATTCACTGATAATAATAACTGCTAACTAAAAATAGTAACTTATTTTACTTTTTGGGCACAGTAGTATATTAATATTCAGTCAAATATAAATAAAGAATTTATAAAATCTTTGAGCCCAGGGACAACTTTTTTTTTTCTTTTCAAGTAGTGACGTTCACAGATAATAATAACTGATAACTAAAAATAATAACTGATCTTACTTTTTGGGCACAGTAGTATATTAATATTCATTCAAATATAAAAAAAAAAAAAATAATAAAATCTTTGAGCCCGTGGACAGCTTTTTTTTTTTTCAAGTAGGGACATTCACACAACATCCCTTTCACTACTAAAAGGATGGGGGAGGAGTAAAGCACAAGCACTTTTGATGACAATGTACCTCATCTTCCCGGAGTCGCAGTACTCTGAACCCAGGCTACACAACCACTTTTCCACTTCGATTAGGCATTCATAACTCTCCCCTGTCTTTGCTGCGGAGGCTTTTGTTGATGGCTGGGAACAACCCTCGCGTGACGTCGACACGCGACTTTGCATTGTGGGTCACGATCCGCATCCGATACCGATCTTCGTGATGGGATCCAGGGGCACGTGGCCCCCATTCACGTCGATTTAAACCCCGGGGTCCCCAGTACATGATCGGCTTCAAATATAAACAAGAATTAGTTTTTTTTCTTCTTTCCCTTGCCCTGTAATAAAAATTGTATTTTCACTGTAGATTTTAGTTTGCTATCCAAATAATGATGGAAATGATTTTAAAATAAATAAATCGTGAAGATTATAGATTTTTCTTTAATGTTTAAACCCAAAAACTCATCGATTTCTTTCTTAAAAAATCATCAAGTTGAATGTAATAATTTTTTTTAATTAAAGACTAACTTGTTCTTATAGAAAGAAAATTGAATTAGTAAGGACACATTTAATATTGAAAATAATAAAATAATTAAATAATAATACATTGAAAAATAAAATAATAGTATATTGGTCACATTATAAAAGATTAATTGTGGTCTAATGATTTTTGTTAAACTGAGAGTATAGGTTTATTTACTGGAGCTACAGTCCCATGGTGGGCCAAGGCCGTTTGCCTATTGACAGATTTTGAGACAGGTGATGCTTTGTTTTCTTTGAAAGTTTACTTGGTTGTCAAATTACTGTATTGATTTTTATTTGGTAATAAATTGTATGCAGCAATAACATTAAACAAAAGAAAAAGTTATCTAAATGCATTCCCCAATTTTTTTTCTTATTTAAATGGATGCATGTCCATGCATGCACTTAATCAGTCTATGTTGAATTTTTCTTTACAATTCTTTTGCATATACTATGTACATGCATGTTTAAAATATTGAATAATTTATTGATTATACCTAATAAAGAAAAGTAATTTATATAACACTCGTATTGAATAGAAATTTTTGAAAAGTAAAATTTAAATATAGATAAAATTAAAACAAATTAAACAAAGTTTGAAGAGCATTATCCACAAGTTTCATAACTGAAATTAAAATGATTAAATAAATTTTTACTTGTCATCAAATCTCTAAAATTCAAATGTAAACTGTTAATAATCTTTATTGTTCATATCTCATCTGGGAATAATTACTAATGTATTGATCAAATTACATACTTTGAAACAATATTTATGAATAAATAATTATGTATTTTTAATTTTTAGGACGTTGAATAAATCATGTTCTTTTAATTTAATATTTACCGTAATTTTTGCCTACAGTCTCCAATTGCAATTATTACTACAATTATGTAGATATTAATGTCGGGTCCAAAATAAGACCAATCAATTTGAAATTCTCGGGGCTTATGGAATTTCAATTTTTTTTCTTTTAGGTTGCTGGCACTGTCCTTATTATATGTATTATATATTATTTTACGATTCCATTATTACTTTTAAAACATACGTTATTCACGCAAACAGTTGTTTACTTCTTAAAAGAATGATTAATAAACCACATCCGACCGCACCCATCCTGTTGGTCTTCTACTGAACTTTTCATTTATTCTTTAGATGATAAACGAATATGAAATACATAATATCTTTTATATTACAATAACATTCATAGCTATAATTTTTAAATGAATTTTCCTGTACATCGGACAAACTATATTTCATTACTTGAAATTTCCTATGCTGCTGTAATTTTTTCTAAAAAGCATATTAAAAGTAAATTAAAAGTAATTTGCTTGGGAATTTAATGATGAAAATAACACAAACAATACCACAGGATAATTTTGACTAATTGAAATTATGTAATTTTATAATTATCCTTATTTGTTATAAATCTTATATTTTTCTTACCTTTATTTTATTTTATAAAGTTGTTTTAATCTAATTGGGTATAATAAATTTTTATGAAAACAAATTAAGTAATTCACAAAAAGATTATTTATGTTTGAAATTTTTTTACTTAGGAAAACTGTTGACAATTTTCATTAAAATAACAAATTGTGATAAAAAAATATATATATAACTAATCAACTTTTTAAAGATGTAACCACGCTTCCTATGGCTTTTTAGAAGAAATAGTCAATTGGCTTACAGACTCTCACCCGAAGAGGAAATATCTTTCTCGCACCCTGCACGTACCTGAGCATTGGGTTTTCTGATTAGAAGTGGAATCCTTCTTGTGCATGGTGTTTGTGCGTGTGTAAATAAAGCTATAAGTTATCCAACCTGTGCCTCAAATATCTCAACCCAATCACACTCACTTACAATCTGGTTGTCCAACTAGCACACAACAATATTATTTAGTAAAAAACATAAACTAAATGAGGGTTGGATTATAAGAAGAACTGTGGTGTGATCATTGAATGTTGTTATAATTGTTTATTATTTATTTATTAAATTCCATATGATATGGCAGCATTATCATATTCAAATTAACATAAGAATTTCATTTCAAATTATTAATGTTTAACCATAAAAAATCTCAAAATATTGAAATTAACCTTCTTCAAAATTTTAGCTCGCAATTTACCATATAAAATTATATACATAAATAAATCATCTTGTTTTGCTGATTTCACAATTGCTACAATGTTTCGAATTAGACATCTAAAATGTACATCTCAAATCCTAAATTTACGAAACCAGCATATTTCACTTATAACTCCCCTTTCAATTAGTATACCTTTAAAAGATAAAGAATAATAAAAAATTACGTAACAAAAAGTTAAATAGTTTATTACATATAATCTCTTTCATTAAGAAAAGCAATACAATACTTTAACATATCATTTACATTATATTAAACACCATTTTACTTAATGGTTGGTCCCCATGTAAAGAAGAGCGTCAAGCATTAACTATTCAATAGGGCCACTCGTTGCGGCGGTATGACCCGATCGTATTCAAAACCCTATTCAACACAACACGTGCTGCGAGTCGTACAACTGCATCCAATACCAATTTTAAGCTAGATCGAGTTTTCAACATGCATTTTTTTTTTTTATAAAAAAACTAAACGTTTTCTATGTAAGAGGCTTAAAAAAAAGGTGAAATAATAAAGTCCAGTTTTTTAAAATAGAGCATAATCTTTTGACAGAGATTATTTGCAATATTTCTACCCTTCAATGACTTTTAGAGAGCGTTTTTCAATCTGCAAAAAGAAGTGAAGTAAAAACTGCGTCGATTACAGAGTGGATTGTGAAATAGAGGATTTCTTTTTAAAACCAATATGGCGCGTGCAGGTATTAGCAGATTATCGAGTAAATAATGCTAAATGGTTGAAGCATAAAGGATTTTTTAAAACCAATATGGCGCGTGGAGCAGATTATCAAATAAGTAATTTTTATGCTTAAAAATAAATAATTTCTGTTATTTATTTTTATTGAAATCCTTTAATGATGTGTGATTATGTTATTCATTAAATATGAGTCCTATGATAAATTTTTGTTGATTTTATGCACTAAAATAAAAATTTAAACACATAATATATTTATGCATAAAATATATATGAAAATCGTTTTCCAAAAGAACTTGTTTCTTAATGTTTACAGAAAAATTTACATTTCCTTTTATAAGTTCTTCATTAACAATAATTAAAATTAGTAAATTTCAATGTAAATTATTGGTCATTACTTAATTTGTGGCCAAACTGTTAATACTTTTCTGAAGTATTCAAATAATATTAAACAAAATCATCTATTAAAATTTAATAAAAAAACAAAAAGAAACAATTGCTATATTTTCCTCATAAATCAGAGTTTTCAAAAAATTATTAAAGAGAGCTCCAACACTTTTTTTGATTGTAACTTTTAGTAATGATTTTATTTGTAAATTAAAAACTTTCCATCGTATTATTATAAGGGATTTCTGGTATTAGCTCTTTAACTAAAATAAAAGCTGCTTGCTTGTACCACTCATATTAGCTGCATGATTATTAGACTTTAGCCGTAGATATGTGACAGATTCATCTTTACCCAGGTACACCAGCCTGCTATACTTTACCTGTATTGTACCAATACAATTTAGATCGAACGATCTATCCCTTCGCACCCTATTCCAGGAAAGGTACCAATATTACCAAAAAAATCACATCAGTAGAAATACTCATTAAGAATGTAGCTGCAATTTATAATAATATCAAGTATTGTAGCAATTAAAAAAAAAATTAAAGATATTTTCTTTAAGATAGTGTTAATTTACAGATCATTTAACGCAACCAATCCGTGGGCTAAAGTACTTATCACAGATCAGATTTAATATAGAAAAAAATATTTAAATTTTTTTTAGTATTATGTCATTGGCGAATTAAAAAGTTTGGGTAAAAATGTTTAGCAGAAAAGCGTTGCAGAAAATATTCGAAAAGTAAAAATGCTCGAATACCGTTAGCGAAATCAACTATGTTTTGTTTCGATCGAAAATGTTTGTATCAAAATATTCTTTTGCAGAAAATGTTAGAATGCTATTGCTATTACCGAATACCAACCAACCAAGTTTTGTCCCCACAAAAATGTTTTGAAGAAGATGTTGGTTGTACAAAGTTTCTTAGCAAAATATATTCGTTGTACAAATGTTCTTAGCAGAAAAGGTTCGTCGTACAAATGTTCTTAGCAGAATATATTCGTTGTACAAATGTTCTTAGCAGAATATATTCGTTGTACAAATGTTTTTAGCAGAAAATGTTCGAGTGCAATTGCGCATGCCATTGTCGAATGTCAACCAAGATATGTTTCAGGCTGAAAATGTTTTTATAAAAAATGTTTTTGCAGAAAATGCTCAAATACTATTGCTATTGACGAATGTCAATCAAGTTTTGTTTTGGGCAGGAACAGCAGATAATGATCTTGTAAAAAATTTTCATTGCATCGATTGTTGTTCGACCGAAAAGTGTTTATACGAGTTATCAATCGTGGATATTAATACGCACTGAGGTTATTATGAGCAATCTATCATCGGTATGCTGTAATATGTAAGTAGTATGTTTTTAAATACATAATAACACACAATATTTTGTAATAACACGCATTATTAGTGCAAAAAAACCCCATTTTATAAGATTTATAACAAAAAGGCTGAACTCCTATAGCAGTCAGTGGGAGTTCTCTCAAAACTCGTATATATCATGTAAGAGTTTAATCATGTGTTTCGTAAGCATGTCATATAAACAGTCAATGGCAGTTTACAAGGTTTTCTCCCATATAACACGCAAATGTATAAGTGTAAAAGCAAGAAAATGAGTTAAATATAAAAACTATGTCTTCGCATGTAATAAATTATTTTTACAGCTGATCAAGAACGTCATTTAAAATACTTTTTTTTAATTTTATATATTATGATTAGTACGAAAACGATAACAATTAGCATTGAAAACATAAAAAAAGCAGATATAAGGTTTTTATTATGAATTCTCAATTAAAATTTCATTAATATAATATACTATAATGTATCTCTTTACACACAATTCAATTCATATTGTCTGCTTTTCATCAGTCTCAAAAAAAAAAAAAAAAAAAAAAAACTTAAAAAAAAAAAAAAAAAAAATTTGTAAATAATGTTTGTAAATAATTTGTAATTAATACAAATAAAATAATGTTAAGTGTACATTTAATAAAAATTTTAAGTATACATTTACCAATCTTGTTACTTTTAATTTATTAAATTTTACATATAACACCAATTAAGAAAAATTATTAACAAGATGTTGTTTTTGAGTTCCGGGACATAATTCGGCATCATATAACGCAATGTTGAATCTGCTATATTTCTGTTCGTTAAACAGAAATGTATAGATTCAATGTTAACAAGGGTGCGATTCATTGTTAACAAATATGCCTAGCTTGTGATGGCACAGGGATGCCATTTACAGAACACCCCAATATGCCAAAACAAGTTTGAACAAACACACTCAAGGATGACATCTGAAAGCTCATTCTTTTCATTTGGTATCCTTCAGACTAACTGAATTATACATTCCAGCTACATTTATCGGGCCTATTCTGGATATAGACAAAAATTAGTAAAAACAGATCAATCACTTTTCAATCTTGTATCAAAGTGCATTAAGCAAATTTGAATAAATAAGTAATTTATTGAATTGCTGCTTCAATCAGATTAGATACCTAATGAACATATTATAGGCTAATAATAAACAATCTTATATTTATTATAAATTCTTAAATGCGTAATTTCTATGCAACAATTAAGAAAGCTTATCCCACTTAGTCATGTGGAAGCATGCTTCGATAAAGGCAGAGTTCGATGACAGCAACAGACTGCAACGATGGTAATTGCGTTTCAGACCAGTCATCTCTGGTATCTGATGATATGATAGGTTATTTATTAACACGCGGGTTTTTGCGCGCGATATCTTGAAGAAAAATAAAGCATTCCGTCTGCAAAAAACTGGTTGATATCGGAAGTGGCAGCTTCCGGAATAAGCAACTTTTACGTTGGCAGGAACTACGACACCCCTGATAAAGAGTAGGGCCAATTTTCTTCCGATGCGTTTCCGGCGTCTATATTTGTAACCTGAAACTGTCTCTTTCAACACAGGAGCGCGTCTATTGCGTTGGGAGTCGTTCATATATGAATAATAATGATAAATGTGAATAAATGCGATTACATAAATTCTTAATAAAAGCAACAAAGGTTTTACAATTTTTTAATATTTTTAACTGTTTGGTTAATTAATGTATATTCAGCAAAGATGAACTGGTGAATAATTTAAAAAGGAATTGAATTCGTTTTTTAACTACATTGCGCCTTATTATTGCACGCAAAAACAATAACAAATCTGCAAAACTAATGAATATTCAGTTTCTCAGAATATTCAGGTTCTTCAGGTTCGAATATTAGGTGGACTATTGCATATTATTCAGCAAAGATGAACTGGTGAATAATTATAAAAAATTGAATTCGTTTTAACTACATTGCACCTTATTACACGCAAAAGAACAAAATTGCAAAAAACTTATACTGAATGAGTTTTTTGGTTCATATTGACTATAATAATTCAGATTCTGCAATATACATATACACTGCACAATAAAAAATCAAAAATATGTAAAGTTGCAAAAGTAAATAAAGCAATTTAGTTATGATATTACATTTATTTAACTGATTTAATATGTATATTTTTTTTCAAATTGTGTTCCAACTAAGCTTAAAAGAAAGAAAGAAATTGAAAACAAATACGTGCCTAACTATCTAAAACGTTTTTAATGGTTAACGTTGACATTAATCAAATTAATGTATACCAGTTAAAATTAATAATTTATTCGTAATTTTACGATTAAAATTATATCTTTTACCTTAATTCCAGCCATTTTTAATTTTTAATTACCATTGTTACAAATTTAGCCAACATTACAATTTAGATGAAGTCAATAATTATATCGCGTTTTTTTCTTTTTCCAATAAGCGTTATATAACGAGGAGTTGCTAAAATTAAAGACATATAAGGAGCCCAGATATGTTTTTCAACAATTGCTTTGCCTTGTCAAACTGTCTGCTGATAATGTCCCTTTTCCTAATTTCTTCTAAATATAAACCAGCTTTTCTTAGAATGCTTCCAAAAATACACCACCTTTTACTTAAGGACTTGTTAATGAGGATAATTGAGTTAAAAACTTTTTAGATAGTTAAGCTCATAAAGTTATTTGGAGAAAATCTTCTTTATTAATGTACGTTATACCGTTCATGTTGGGAGTTATCAACGTTTATGTATTTTAATCATTAAGAATCATTCATCATGTGTATTATGGGTAAATGTTTTATTGAAATACAAATATCAAATTTTTTTTTTATATTTTTCAACGATATTTAATTAATCTGTCTTCATTAATGGGAAAGAATAATTAATTTAAAAGAAAATGGCATTTAAGAGATTTTAAATACATATTTTGAATTACAGAAACAGTAAGTTTCTTTACTACTATTTTCTCTAAATAATTTGATATTTAAATCCTGTATTTAAAAAGTGATGTAATTGTTTAATTAAATTCCTATAATAAATAGATTTACAAGCATCTATTGTCTAACAGTCTTTAAAAAATAACAATGTTTTTATTAATGAAAATTTAACGATTTTTTTATCAAAGTCCGCTATTTATTTAATATAATGCTATTGAATAACAAGAATTTGGAATTTATTTTTCTACAAAAGATTTGAAAATGATTAAGCAGCATGCAATAAC
>BPLR01011245.1:0-130941 GCA_021605095.1 Caerostris extrusa
AGACACGCTTTGCGATCTTGAAAAGAACTCAACGAGAAGAAAATAAATAACAAACACAACGTCTCCGTTAAAACGCCCTTTCGCGCGTTAATTCAAGCGCGACCTCACGGTACAATAACAAAAAAAAACCGATAAACGCCAGGTGTTAAGGAGAGTTATACAACAACCGGTTTTGCAAAGAAGCTGGAACAAATAAAGGGAAAAACGTTATGATTACTTTTCGAACTGCAAATGAAGTTATCCCAGGGTTCCATGCTGTTCGAAGGACTGTTTGGAACTTTTGATTAGAATATTGTAGTATGTTTGCGGTTTTCTCAATTTCTTACCTTGTAATATCTCTGAAAAAGTAATCAAGAATCACAGCGTTCGTTACAAATAATAAAACGGTAAATGGTCATTTTGAAACACAATTCGGGTTAAATTTCAACCCTGATTGAAGTGTTAGAAACGTAAGGAAGTTGGTGAAAGTTGTTGTTTCTGAACATGGTAATTAGATCTGTCTGGGACACGTCTGTGCCAAGGGATATTTTTTTAATTAATCACCAAACGATGTTTTTTTTTAATTTCGAGGATATTTTCAAAAAATATAGTTCTAAAAACAATTTATTTTTTATTGCGTATTTCAGCAATTTATTTTATTGCGTATTTTTAATTTTCGATTGCTAAAACGTGTTTAATTGTTTTTTAAATATTACAAATTGTAATCTTTATTTATTTTTTATTGATAAAAAAATAACAATTACTTTAAATTATTTAAATTTTGAGGATATTTTAAAAAATATAGTTTAAAAAAATTATTTTATTGCGTATTATAAATTGTTAAGAAACTGTTTATTTATTTTTTTTAAAAATATTACAAATCGTAACCTTAATTGTTTATTGATAAAAATATCAATTACTTTAAATTATTTAAATTTTGAGGATATTTTCAAAATATAATTTTAAAAACAATTTATTTTATTTCGTATCATAATTGCTAAAAAAATATTTAGTTATTTGTTTAAAAAGTTATTTTTTATTGATAAAAAAAAATAATTATTTTAAATTATTTAAATTTTGAGGACATTTTCAAAAATATAGTTTAAAAAAACAATTTATTTTATTGCGTAATATAATTGCTAAAAAAGTATTTATTTATTTTTTTAAATATTATAAACCGTAATTTTTATTCATATTTTATTGATTAAAAATTAAGAATTATTTTTAATTATTTAAATTTCGAGGATATTTTTCAAAAATATGGTTTAAAAACAATTTATTTTATTATGCTAATTGCTAAAAAAGTGTTTATTTATTTTTTTAAATGTTACAAATCGTATATTTAATTCATTGTTTATTGATAAAAACAATTACTTCAAATTATTTAAATTTCGAGGATATTTTCAGAAATATAGTTTTTAAAAGCAATTTATTTTAATGTTTATTATAATTGCTGAAAAGTTTATTTATTTTTTTAAATATTACAAATCGTAATCTTAATTCATTTTTTTTATCGACAAAAAATAACAATTATTTTAAATTATTTAAATTTCGAGGATGTTTTCAAAAATATAGTTTTTAAAAATTATTTTGTTGCTTATTGTAATAAAAAATATAATTGCTTTATTTTATTTTTTGAAATAATACCAATAAAACTAAACTTAATTCTTCAAAACTTCCTTAAACTTAATTCTTTTTATTGATAAAAAAGTAACAATTACTTTTTTAAATTATTTAAATTTCGCGGATATTTTCAAAAACAAAGTTTTAAAAACAATTTATTTTATTGCGTATTATAATTGCTAAAAATAGTGTTCATTTATTTTTTTAATATTACAAACAATAATTTTTATTCATTTTTTATTGACAAAAAAATAATAATTACTTTAAATTATTTCGAGGATATTTTTCATACCTCGTTGAATTTCTGAAACAGGAAATGTTTAAAATTAAAAATAAAAATATCAAATTATTGATAGAAATAAATATTTTGAGTAGATAAATGAGAGCAATTAATTTAGTTAGATGAATTAATCACGTTAAATAAACAATATGTATCAAAATTTAAGTGAGTCTATTAATTACTACTGTGTCCAAAAAGTGTAAGACCAATTTTCAATTCAAAATTTCCGGGGCTTATGGAATTTCAATTTTTAGGTTGCTGGCGCTGTCCTTGACATCTACGTGAAATTTCACGTCAAAATATTCATTAGTGTTTGAGTTACGCTTGGTTTTGTGAGACGCTAAAACTGATTCCGACGATTTTTGAAATGTCTGAATTAATTGAGCAAAGAACCACGCATTCAATTTTGTTTACGGAAACGTATACAATGTTGCAGAAAGCATTCGGTGAGCATTCCTATATCGAAAAGTAATGTTTAGAAGTGGTATAAACAGTTCAAAAAAAGAGAGAACGCGTTGAAGACGAAGAGCTCCTCTGGTCGACCATCAACCTCAACCGACGGAGCTCAGGTCAAAAAAAAATTAAAGATTTGATGTTTAAACCGTCGATTTAAATAGACGTCTTGATGTTGGAATTTCAAAAGGATCGGACGATTCTATTTTGGACCTCAAACGCGTCAAATTGATTGGTACCGAAAACACTGAATGCGCCAGCTATAATGCATTGATTCTTCGTGACTTTTCGTCAAAAAATTAAACCCATATTGTTCCACAACCCCGTATTCACACCGTGCGACTACTGGCTATTTCCTATAAACTCAAATACCACCCGGGGACACCTTTTTGTGCCGATTAAAGTGATTCAACGTGAATCGCCGCGCTGTGAAGGCCATCCCTGCCGATGACTTTTTAGCATGCATTAAGGATTGGTGTTGCCATAAGTGCATTGTGTCCGTAGGGATTACTTTGAAGGCGTGATGAAATAAATTTGGAAGAATAAATAAAGAGTTTTTGAAAAAAAAAATTGGTCTTACTTTTGGGCACAGTTAAAGAACTCGGCCTATTGATTTCCATTTAATAATTAATAGATCCTTTTTTGCAAAATTATAATGATAATATTAAAAAAATTATAATGATAATATTAAAAAAAATTATAATGAAAAAAAATTATAATATATAGAGATAGATAGATATTTATCAGGATCGACATTGATTTAAATGTCCATTCAGTATGGGATAGTTGTAATTTTGTCACAATCATTTTTCTATCACAGTGCCACTGTGGAAAAATTATTTTTCATGGCAATTATGTCTAAAAATTGCTGCTTCATTTAATACTGCCCATGAATCGAATTTGAAAGAAGAATTTGTTCTTTGCAAGGTTAAGTTTTATTATCTTTTATATTTATTTAGGTTATTTATCCACCAGATACATTATTTACAATGTGATGCCATGATATTTTTGAAAATGTAAATATTAATTACCGTATGGAACGTAATTAATTTATTAACGTATTAACATATGGAAAATTGTCAAGCACTCAGGAATTTTTGTATAGAAAAATTTCAAGAAATGTTTTTTTTTTTTATTTTGCCTATTTTGTAACTGCTCTTTTCGTATATCTGGATACACCTACTGTAAGGCAACAGCAGCGACCTCTTTGTACTGACTGAACTTCCTCAGTAATGGCCAAGAAATCTCCTGTGTAGCTGATTGAAATATCTTTCTTTTTTATTTTATTGTCTTTCTTTTTTTTTTTTTTTATTTTGTTATATATTTATTATTTATCTTTCTTTTGTTGTTTGTTTACACGTAATTAAAAATCCAATAAATAATTCTTACATAATTTAGGCCCCTTTTAGTAATTAACCCTTTTTCCTACACCCCTTTTGACAGTTTTCTAAAAACGCATTTTCTGTTTAACTTACAATTTTTAATTTTAATTGTCTTCAGTTTTTTAGCTATAAGATGCCATGGTAAATTATATTCACTGATGATGATAATAAGTCCTTATTCTGATTCATATAACCTTGAAAAAACAATCAATACACGAGCGATTGATTTGAAAGTAAAGCAAAACGATGCATTTTCCTTTTCAGGCAAAATGGCTAAAAAGATAATTCATTAAAATTCTTAATTTTTTTTTTTTTCCTACCAACCTTGAAACGCTTTCGAAATTGACAGAGCATAACTTGATTGAAATTAATATCTAAAGAATATCCATGTTTAAAATGCTGTCCTTTTATTTTATTTTATTTATTTATTTATTTGTAATGTTGGCTGTCAGATTAGTCATTGTGGAAGTACAGCAATCAAAGTTTAAGAAAAGAAAAAAATTTGGAAGTTTAATAAAGAAAAATAGCAATTTCTTTTTTTCTCTATTTCCTTCGATCCGTTGCAATCTGTTATTTATTTGGAGAATTTTCTTTGCATTTTGCTAGAACCTTTAGTGCAAATAGCGTTACATTTTTTGACACACATATACAAAAAAAAATCACTAACTTGTAGCAAATTTTTAGTGTTGTTTTTTCTTACAAAGGAGTACAAAAAACGACAATAAATCTAATAACAGACTTGTCAGTAAACAAATAACCTTGACTTTGAAAAACAAAACTCAAGGTTACTTCTCATGATATATCTTTATAGATTAATTGATTTGAGTAAATAATAATTAAAAAAACTCGTGTTACGAAATATTTTAGCGTTTCGATTGTGATAAAATTACGTAAGTTTGGAAAAGTTGTTAAATTGGCAACCGATTTAAATAAATAATAATTTTAAAACATTCATTATTTCCTACGTATTCTGTAGGAAATCAACAAAAATATTATAGTAATACAGTTAAGTAAATGTGAAAAATTATTAATATGATAATAAAATAATAACTAAATTCTTATGCTACAAAAAAAAAAAAAAAGATTGAAAAATGAATTTATTTTTAAATCATTTGAAACAAAAAAAAATACAAGCAAATAAATTAAAAGTTGTTGCAGTTTAATTATTTCATTTTCACTCGTACAAGATTTTTTTTTGTTATTATTACTTTTCTTTGTAAATATAAATCGTTCACAACTTTAATTCATTTTTAATTTTTATTAATAAAAGATTAAAGCTAGTTGAAAATTTTTTAAAATTTGTAATATGATAACAAAATAATAATTAAACTCTTATGCTAAAAAAATGATTGAAAAATTATTTTTTAATCATTTGAAACAAAGAAATACTATAAAAGCAAATAAATTAAGAGTTTTTAGTATAATTATTTTATTTTCCCATACATAAATTTTTTTTTTTTTGTTTATTATTAATTTTTGTAAACATAAGCCGTTCACAACTTTAATTCATTTTCCAATTTTATTAATTAAAGATTAAATCTAGTTGAATTTTTTTTTATTTACTGAATTTTGTTTTATTCATCCGTAATTATATTATTGTCATATTTGTTAATTAACAATATAATTAATAAATAAATTAATTAATTAGTAAATAAAAAAATTCAAGTAGCTTTAATCTTTATTTAATAAAATTGGAAAACGAATTAAAGCTGTGAACGGTTTAAAAATTGTTTATCCAAATTGTTTACAAAGAAAAGTAATAATAACAAAAAAAATAATAATAATATAATAATAGTAATCTTATGTGGGGGGAGATAAAATAATTAAACTGCAAAAACTTTTAATTTATTTGCTTGTATTTTTTTGTTTGAAATGATTATAAAATAAATTCATTTAAATACAAAATAAATAAAATAAAGTAAATCATTTAAAATAATAAAATAAAATAAATAATTCAAAATAACGAAAGATTATTAGTTATTATAATTAATTGATTCATTTAATTTTGCAGTCTTAAATACTTAATACTAAATTCATAATATCAAAATGATAATCATTAATTTATGATTAATATAAATTCGATTATGAAAATATTAACACCACTTGTATCATCAACGAGTTTAAAATTCATCAAAAATTAAATGATAGCCATAATTGAATAAAAGTTTTACAACTATTTTTATTGAATTATGCATATCCAATTATTTTTTTATTTCATCCAATCCTTCGATTTAATTTCATTCTATTTCTACTTCTAATCCTTAGCTTATAACACATAAATAATTCTTAAAACTTATATAATTATTAGAACACCATTTTGTTAACTTAATTATTTCGAACTTTTAATTTAAATTACTATAAATTTTATTTTAAATTACTGTAAATTTTAATAAATTACTTTTATAACTGAAGTTAAATAAACATTTCTTCCCAAGCACTCTGTAATTAACACCACCTTTATATTTTCCTTGAAAAAAAAATGTATTAGAATATTTCAATTGTGAAAATTTCTTTGTGTTTATCTCTTTCAATTTTTCAGCCATAAACAAAATATTAACAGTAAAATAACTAGAATATCAAAAATTAAAATGTTCTTTTATTCATTTTTATGAATTAAATAAACTAATCACTCATAATTATTAAAATGTTTAAAAATATCTACATGACTTTAAAAAAAGTATTGTTAAATAAACTCACTGAAAAGTTATTGAAAATCTTTTTCTGTCTGAGCAGAGCAGAATATTAAAATTGAAAGCTGTATATTTATTTTTATTAACATAAATTTTTCAATTATTAAAATAAATTAATTTTATTGAATTTGGTACAATAATCTATAAAAAAATACAAATTTAAAATTAAAAAAATAAATAATAAAAAACTGAAATCTGCTTAAAAAATTTCAATTTATCATGTGTGAACATTCTAGAAAGGGATATAATAAACTCAGGAATATACCAATGTTTAATAATACACGAGATATATGAAGCAATTGATTGGAATACTACAAGAATGACCAAAGTCAATAGCCACATGAATATAGCAATGTTGACAATTACCACATGAATATAGCAATAATCAAGAACTTCATAAAGAATGAATTGTTCATGAATATCTAAAAGAATATACAAAAAATAAGATAAATGTCATCTCAAATGAAGAATGAAGTATTCGAAATTCTACAAGAAACGTTATCACATTCAATAGCCAAAAGAATATATCAAAGTTTGAAAATTCTAGGAATAAATGAAGAATGAAGTATTCCAAATATAATAAGAACCACTATACAGCTCAATAGGTATCGGAAAATGCCAACAGTGATAAATATAAAAACTTCAAGAAGAAGAAGGAATTGATCAAGCACTACGAGTACTTATAGTAATTGAAATATAAATGTACTACAAAAAAAACACTTCAAACAAAAGCCAAATTCTCCAGAAAATTCCTTAAGGCTAACGTTATTCATGAACCATTTCAAGAGTTAAGGTGTCCAAAGTGCCATTTCCCGCAAAAATTTGCAATGGAATTTTATTTGCTTGACCCTCAGTTTCGATAACCAGGACAACATTATGTTCACACGTGATAGTTAAAAGTAATTTTGTAAAAAGATATCTCTGAAATTTAATTCGAGAGAAATTTTTGAAAAGTTTCAGACTGACTTATCATTTCTTTCAACACCTTTTAAGTGCATTCGATTCGTGATTCAGCGATTATGTACACCTTCCTAACCGATTATTTAATAAAATTACAGGCAAAAGAACACCTGCCAAATATGTACCCAAATACAACTGATATCATTTCAAATTCTTTCTATGACATCTGCACTCCAAATTATTTTTCTTTCTGATTCTAAAACGTTCCATCCATTTCAGCATAACGTCAGAGTAGGCACTAAATTCAAATGCCAGTCGATGTTTACAAGTTGCAGAATTTAATTATTTTGAGTGAAGAAACATAATTACTCAAATCATCCTTTTATTGTACATATTGTGATTGTAGATTTAACGAAGGAAATATAAACATTTTCGTAAGAATTTGAAAAAAAAAAATTTATTATTTTCAAGGTATTAGGAATATTTTTCAAGGGAATTTTATTTTTTATGAATACAACAGAGTATGATTTTTTTGGAGACTTCTTAATTTTTCTGAAATTAAATATAACTTTTGTTTTGCTTGTTTTATAACTTTTTCATTATATTAAATATTTTTTCCTTTTATTAAATATTTTTTTATTTATAACAAGTAATATAAAATTTTTTTTTTTTGAAATCAATTCCTACTTTTTTTCACTATATTGCACAAAAATCCTTTACAGATAAAGTCGAAATTTTCCTCTTACATATGACGCCATCTATTATTAGATACATGCAACTTAAATCTAAAAAACTAAAATTAATTAATTAAATTTAATGACTGAATTAATATTTGAAAACACTGTATTAACATCAAGTGTCATCCACGACAAGTTCAAAAGAAATGTATATGAACTTGAGGGGATGAATAAAAAGTATTTTATTAACGATTGAAAATTTGAACAAGATATATATAGGGAGAGTGTGAGCTAATTGAAGGAATTTAATAATAAACAAATATACTTAATTTGATATTCTGTAATAGCACCTGTTTTGCCCCATTCCCTGAGTTCAGGACGTTCTGGCGGCCTGTTGGCCAATTGGCTAGCTTCAGATTGGAATCCTGAGGTAGCATGGATGTTTGTTAGTGGTTCTGAATCCATGTTAAATTGCAGATCTAATTAACCTAAAATGTGCACAAAATGATTGTAGAAACGACAAATTAAACCAATCCTACACGTTCCAAATTCATTTGTTGCATCAATTCTGTTAATTCTATATCTGTTAATCTCATAACAACAGTTTTTTTTTGTCTTCTCTGTAATTACTGATTTAATATTTCTGTTTATCTGTTTCTTCATTTTCTCATGCTCTTCAATCTGTTAACCGAAACATTTCTTAATGATCTATTTTGACTAGCTCTCTGACTAGCAGATGTCCAGTCAGAGAGTTTAGCCTGACGTTTGGAGTCGTTAGATTACGTCAATTATGTATTGCTTGTTTCACCCATTTCCATCTGGTGTGAAAACCGAACTCTCTAAACACCATGCAATGTTAATAAAATAACAGGACTTATGGCAAAATTGATTTGATTACCAATTCCACTTGAGTTTCGACTACGTACATCTTGCATCAGCCTTCTGGGCTTGCTACAGAAAATCTGTAGGATATGAAAACACGTAAAAAAATATTTTTTAAAAACACATAAAAATTAAAAAGTGTTTAGTTGGCTTGATTCGGTTTGTCTCTCTACGGTCATTTTGTGCACCCTTTGGAAAAATTAAACCGATTTTCAGTTGGAGACAGGCTGCAGTTTCGAAGAGGGCTTCGAATTTTCTTCTCTATAAAAAGCTGTCTGCGTTCATATGCAATGGTTCTTCATTTTCTACGTTTGTCTTTCTTCAAGAATATCATGTCCCATTTAATTTCTTTCGCCAAACTTGGTACAGTACCATTTATTGAAATTTTTCAAATTTCTAAAGTATACAATGTGCTCAGTGTATTCTTCATCTGTGTAGGTAGGTGCTCTTCACATCGGAATGTGTTTAATCAAATTTGAGACAGCAATAAAACTAAATGAAACGAAAGAATCCTTTTTATATATTTGAACCCAATTCCTAATTTTTCACTTATTTTATGCATGTATTTTTACAGTTTGTGTATTGGATATCGTATATTTTTCATATTAAATATTTTTAAATTTATACTTTTACGAAGCGGTCCATAAAATCAAATCGGTTACACCGGTAATCGAATCTTACGCCGGTTGTCACAATCCCAAACAAGTCTGCTCGTTTCTAATGGCAGTAACTACAGTGAACCTGAGCATTCCTGCATGTTAAATGAGCACATTAACAATTAGCCACGAAAAATTTTATTCGAATGTACAACATTTTTCAATTCCTTCTATTAGCTCACACTCTCCCTATATATATCTTGTTCAAATCTTCAGTCGTTCATAAAATACTGTCTATTCATCCACCCAAGTTCAAAAATATATTTTTTAGAACTTGTAGTGGATGACACTGGATGCTAATACAGTTTTTTCGAATATTAATTAAATCATTAAATTTAATTAATTAATTTTAGGTTTTTTTTAGATTTAAGTTGCATATATCTACCAATAGATGGCACCAGATAAATTTAAAAAAATGAATGAAAATTATTTATGAAGGACATTCTGCAATAGAATGAAAAAAAAAGTAGGAATTGACTTTAAAATTTTTATATATATTACTTGTTTTATTCTACGAGAGCAAATTTTTTTCAACTTCCGATGGAGCTGCTAAGTGGCCAACCGAGCTATACAACATTACGCCATTGCGCGAGTTTCTCAGTATGAAATCTGTCGCTGCCGAGTTCAAAACATTAATGGGAACTGAATTGCAGGCCCATTAACATTGCCACCATTATTGACCACCACAGCGTCATGCGTTTCATACGGGCAGAAGAAAATGTTGAAGCAGAAATTCATTGGAAATGACTTTGCGTTTAAGGCTGGAATTGTTTTGATTCATGACAGCGTACGACCGCAACTTTTGCGGTAAATAAACAGATACTTACACCATTTCTAAGGAAAGTGTTTGATCACCAGGTGAGCAACCCTGGCCAACGTAATCTGCCACCGATGGACTTTTTTGAGCTAAATAGAAGTCCGGTAAAACAGCGTTTCTACAACGAAGATCCATGAAGACCTATCTCAATAAACTGGCTATAACTTATTAATAAGATTTGGTTTGTCACTCTAGAGTCACTTTTTGCATTCTTTAGGCTAATTAGGCAGGGATCTACAGTTTAACGTGGATTCCGAACCACTAACAAACATACATGTAATCGCCAGGATTCAAACTTTAAGTACCAAAGGCCAGAGCTCTAATCAATTGGCCATCAGGCCGCCTATTATTATGAGGATGTTGGTAAACTCTTCCACTGGTATAACAAATATCTCAATATTTAGAGTAACTATGTGGAAAAGTAGCACTGGTTATATTTGACTCCTGGTAATAAAAAGCGGCCTGATAACCACTTGGCTAGCCCTCGGGCCATTCTATACGTCGGAAGAAGTCGCAAATGTTGCTATATAAAGTATATTGCCAGTATTTAAATACAAAAGAATTCTCATTGAATGTTCAAAATTTAATAACCATAGGTGTGAGTTTAGTAGGGCAGATCTTTTCTCAACTTGAGATTGGGAAAAATAGTTGTGCTGAAGAAGACGCCTTCATTTTCAGGATACCCATTGTATACGCTGTACAATCTACAATACAACTTGATCAGGTTCAGACTTCATTCGAATTTTTCAGGTTCGAATCTTGGAGGTGGCATGGATGCTTGTTAGTGGTTCGGAATCCACGTTACACTGTAGGTACCGGTCGAATTAGCCTTAAAGTGTGCAAAAGATGACCGTAGAGTAACAAACCAAACCAAACCTGGTAGTAAAACCATTTTGTTATTTATTCTTACTTGTCTTCATTTAATGGCCCGTTGGAGGTTGAAAAAATAGGACTTCACACATATAGATTTACTATAAACATTGTTTTTTAGTTACTTCACAGAAAGTAAGCAAGGAGGATGTCTGAATTAAAAGACTTCGATAAAAGAACAGAATTGATTCGATACTGTTCTCATATAGAAAAAAAACAATGACGAACGGAAATCGTTTTCTGATGCCTACTAAGGCGTCTCACCTCAATGGAGCCAGAGTAATCGTTTGTCGTTTCAAGTAATGCACCTATAAACTGCTTCAGCTAGAGTACTTAAAAAGTGGTTTCACTCTCTTACAGAGTGACATTGAGTACATAGCAATTTTCTAAGAATGTAGAGACATCACGAAAAAAATTTTTTTTCTTTACCCGACACATCCGTTGAGAAGAATAACTCCCCTATGAAAATAAAAATAAAAAAAATATTTCACTCTGCTTTTCATCGAATGCTATCTTTTCATAAACAATGCTCAGGCAATATGCCCAAAATGACGTTTTTTTTTTTTTAGGCAATGGTGTGTTTTTATGTGTGATGTTTTGATATGTCATTTCATTTTTTTCCTTATAATTTTCATTGAATTCTTTCACTCCTTTTTTGCCTTTGTATTTCCATCCTTTCCTTTTTTTATCCATTTTATTTTCATTATTTCACTCTTTTTGTCATTTTATGTCCATACTTTCATTTTATTTTTCAAGAGGTTTTGAGTAACCTGGTAGATAATGTACAGGGTTTCTGAACGAACTCACTGAACAAACTGATTCGAAAAACCTAACAGAAGAAGTCTAACGTCAAATGAATATTTTTGTGCCATAAATTCGTGTCATGTCAAAACACATGTCACAAATTCGTGTCATATCAAAACACATGTCACTAATTCGTATGGGCCATTTTTTTTCAATCGAGAAGATAGTAACAGGTAACAATTATCTGGAAATGTTGCAAATAAGGTTAGTTCCACAACTTCTTGAAGACAATATGAATTTTATGGTTCAACAAGATAGGGCTCCAATAAAATCTTTAGATGTTCGCAGTCATATAAACAAGGAGCTTCCACAATATTGTACTTGAAGTGCGATTTTGATGACTTATGCTTATTCACATGGCCACTGATCTTATACCATGGGATTGTTTTTCATACAATTACTTTAAATATCTTATTTATAAATCCTCATTAACAAAAAAAAAAAACCTTCAATGAACTTAAAATTCAACAAATTCATCCAAATACCATAAAAATCGATGTTTGTATAGATCTGCAAAGTGCGGATAACAGATGTGGTGTTTGTTGCTAATGTTATGTGAAATAGTCTTGAAAAATATAAATTTTTAAAAACGGATCATTTATTTATACTAACCCTATATATTCCCTATATAAACTTTTTAAATTGTAAATTCCATTTTCTGTAAATTCATTTTTAAAAAAATGTATACTCTCTAACAATTATTAAATTATTCTTAAAAATTTAAAAATGAAAGCTATTAAACGTGATCAACTGGTAAAGAAATTCAACCACCAGTTTCAGAAACAAGAATATTCGGTGGAGATTGGGACAGTATGAGAACGTATCATATTGACAATTGATCTTATTTTGGAAGTTTCCTGAGTTTTCTACCATATGGCACTGAAAGGTCTTTCTGATATTACAAACCACCACACTCCTCTAGTAAAAGTTTAGTTTATCGATGTTATATTATGTGAAACACGAGGTCTTTATAGATAAGTAATAGTCTTTAGAGTCTGTATACAATATACTCGAGGTCTTTATAGTAGTGTGAAAGTTAACAACAAGTATAAGTCTTATAATGAGTATCTTTACAGTAATAAATAATAAAGGTCTTTATATAGTTAAAAAATTACTTTTATTTCATCATTGATCTCAAAGAACTTAACAATACATGTTTGAAAAATAAATTATCGTGGCCTGTATTTTAACCATTTAGGTTAACAAGCGCAGTTCAAGATTCTATTCAGTTAAAGGGAAGCTCCAAAAACGTCAAGACACATTAAATCATTTATATTTAAAATTAAAATCTAATATAAAAAACACTTTAAAGTTATTATAGCCGCTTTAATTATTTCGGAATAGCTCAGTATTTACTACCATCACTCATCAAAAATCTAGTACCAGCAAAATTTACCTAAAAGCTTGATTATATTGATCACTCAATACAATCAAGTGCTTGATACTTACTTAACTTGAACAAACTCGATAAATGTAATGGACTGCATTAGTTTACAACAAAAAGAATTAAAATATAACAAACTTCAATTTTTGGATTAATTAAAACAAATAAAAATCAAATAATTTAAAAACCTTGTTTACAATGCAGTGTTCATTATTAATTTTAAAGTTTTACCAAAAACAGCGTTGATAGTTCGTTAACATTGCATTCCTTTTTTGGCTGCACACGTTGTTCAATTACATTTAAATTTTACTTTCAAATTTTAAAAGTTTATTAAAGCATTTGAACTTGTAAGTAAAATTCCGAATTTTGTGTAAGATGCATTAAAAATGCTAATTATTTTATAATATCGATGCTCAGAGTTTCTGTTCTAATTTCTGTTCACTCATTTATGCTAGGTTGCTTATTGATAGCTATAAAAATGCCAGCTGGTGTGCCAGCTGATTTGATAGCTATAAAAATGTTCTAGACATATACAGGTCTTTTTTTATATGATGTCATGTTTCTGTGTAATCTATTGGAAAACCCAGGATCACATTGAAATTTTACATTAAAGTAATTTGCAGGAAGAATACTTTTTAGAAATAGCCATGATTTTGAAATTGTACATCAAAGTTGTAGGAAGATATGAAATATTTTTAGTTAATTATCAATCCATGATCACATTGAAATTTTACATTAAAGTAATTTGTAGGAAGATATGAAATACTTTTCAGTTAATTATCAACATGTTTTAATGAGATAAAAATATTTTTTTAGAGTTTAACATTTTCGTTTCAAATTATTTTAGAGTTTAATATTCTCATCACATATGCTTTTGACTAGCAAAAAGCGTAATCAACAGCTTGAAGGTGGAAACGAAAAATCCTTCGGTTGGAATGTTTTCTGTTTGGTACGAGGCGGAGAAAAGGAAGGTACAAATGATTCAAAGGGTTTAAAGAGTTAAACCTTGCCCCTCCCGCCCACTATTCCAGCGTTCCAGCTTTTCTGGTGGGTGGTAAGGATTTTGCCGATTACTGCAGCCCTTTCCTTTTCTTAAATTTAATTGATTTTTAAATGTTATAATGGAAGAATTTTCAAGGATTGAAAAATGCCTGTCATATTCAAATATGTAGAAAGTGATATTCAGTTTAGTGATACCTTTTCAATATTTTGTGGAATTTGTTTTCAGTGCTGTTAATAATAATGTAACCAAAAAAGAAAAACTGCTTGAATATTTCAAAAAGAGGAGATCTTTGTTTGTTCCTTACAAAAATCTACCATATATCCAGTATTTAGATTTACAGTATTTGTAATCTCATGAATAATTTAACTAATTAGATGTAACTTCATCGGAGTTCATGCTTGTATTCATGTTAAGTATAAATAAAATATTGATTTGACTACAGTAAGTTGTTTTATAAATATTTATTCTGCCAAACTTAGAGAAAGTCGGACATAAAATATTTGGTAGGAAATTAGTATTATGTGTTTTAACTTGCTGTAAATCTGCTTTATATGGTTTATAAAATAAAATTACTTCCCTACTTTATAAATCACCACAACTGTAGAATCTGGGGATGATTAGAAAATTTTACAACTAACAAAGATACAAAAGTGGGCGGTAGGTATGAAAAGATTGACCACCCCGGTTTAAAGAGTTGAGAACTTAAAGGAAATGTTCATTAAAAAAACCCATAGGGAATGTTCATTAAAAATTGGCAAACACGAAAATTGCAACTGTTCTTTCAAAATTAAGATGTCAAAATGTGGGTTCAATATAGTAGGGCCTGAATCTTCTACTTATCTGCATTTCTAGGGGAAAATGACCACTTGATAGAGTATCCGGATTTATTTTTGAAGCTGGGTTCTCCGGTAAGCTGATTTGAAAAGAATTAGCTGAAAAATTAGCACTGCATGGCCAGTGAAGTAGAGGATGGACTTTTTCTTCTTGAAAACTAACTAGGCCCGAGTATTCCTTCTTTAACGGAGGGATTTAAGCTACGAGGGGTCAGCAAGATAGGGACTTTTTAAATAACAGTAGTATGTCGCATTCACACTAAGGTGTTGAGTGGCAAGACATGAAAGCGTCGACCAATTGCAAGTCTCAGACTGTGAGGCTTGTGAAAAGTCGATACTTTTATACTAATTTAGCCGAAATACTTATGGCATACGGTGTGGTGTATGTATACATATGATGAAGTGTAATGAGTGAGATTCACAGCACTTGTACGACAGGTGTTATACAAAGGAAGCTATTTTGAGGGATTATACGGCAATCAAACTGAAAATTACTCTGCTTTTATACAAACAACATTAGTAACTTCAATATTTATTTTAAAAACATACTCATGGTCCACAACAAAACATTCAGCATAATTTAAAATTCACATTTAAGAAATTCACTCGTAATTATTGTTAAATTTTGAATCGTTTTTTCTTTAGATTTTAATGCAATCACAGACATTTAAATCTGATGGGGGGGTTGCGCTTGAATGGCCACATTTAGAAAATATTATTTCAGATTTCTATGTAAAGTGTTAAAAAAAAAAATTACCTATAGATATATATATTGTAAATAAATATATATATAAAATATTATTTATTATTTATTATTAAATGCTTTATATAAATAAACTTTTATTTTATTTCAAAATATTTATTTTATTCCCTGTTCCTGAATAGTAATTAAAATTTCTGTGACGCACAATAATGAAGTAATGGCGTTAATTAACCAGGATTATAACAGGTAAGACTTTATGGGATGCAGTGTGCTAAATTCTAAATATAACTCTTGTAAATATACACAAAAGTAAATAAAATGTCAATGCCAAATAAAGATAGCACTAGCTAAATAACATATAAAACGATGGATTCCGACACATATTTATTGTTTGAAGTCTGTAAGTAAACCAAGTTAAGATCACCTGCCACTGTCAGACATCAATTAAACTATCGTTAGACATAACATATAAAAAGTGGATACCAACACATATTTATTTGTTTGAAAACATAAGTCTATAAGTAAACCAAGTTAAGACCACTTGCCAAAGTCAGATATCAGCTAAACTATAATTAGAAAAAAGCTGTGATACTTTACTGTTAACAGGGTGCCAAGCAAAATGTACTCAGATGCTCAAAAGACTTCACATAAATCGTAACATCATCATGATCGGGGATGATTTGCATTTTGATATGAAATGTCACAGTGAACAAACATGCCCAAAAATATTTTTAATAAAATTATTAGTTAATTAATTTTATTTAAACGGGTGCGCAGTAGATATACCTCCCTGTGGTGAACCTGGTAACACTTTTTAGTAGCTAAAAGATCTACAACTTGGCATTATGTCTTCCTCCCCCACACTTTGATACTCTTCGAGTGCTACAGTGGAATGCCGGTAGACTGTCTCAATCCAAGCCACAGGAACATGACTGCCTGCGAAACTATCTTTACAGACTCAAAATTGTTCCTTCCCCCGATGTGCACTCTGTGCAGCTCTGGAGAGGCCATAGACTCCACACATCTACTTCACTGTCCTGATCTGAGCAAGACTTTTCTCGCCAAGCTATTTTGGGACACTAGAGATATGTTAGATTAATAAACTCTGTTTCAGCATGTTTTGTTGTATTCTCTGTTCTTTTTTTTTTTTTTTTTTTTTTCGTTGTTCTTTTTTTTTTGAGGTAACTGTTCATAATCTGCCATTGGAAATATAAAAAATATTATTTAAACAATCCAAGATGTTTATTTATTAATGTTATATCCAATTAATTTATTTATTAATTAATTGTATTTATTTATCCGAGATGTTGTAAAATAAAATTATAACATGCCTTGTGAGCAGAACTTCAAATAATCTGTCCAGAAAATTTTTAAATAAAATTTTTGAATTTGATAAAAATAGGAAGCGATTTGAAGCAGGTGCTATATTATTCCTTTTGGCGATATTTAGATTTGACGGCCAAAAACTTTCGCCAAGATGTTTATAAACATACACACTTAATAATTATTTTAATAAATTAAAATTTTTATGATAAGAATTTAATTATCTTCATTAAATTGTTCTTAAATTTTTTTCTTTATAGTCTATTCTCTTTCCAAATGTCAACATCAGCCATCTTGTTTATGAGGCAATACTGTTTATAGACAAACAGTAAAAAATTTGGCCAAAAAAGGTATAGTATAGGGTCCGCATAAACAAAATTATCTTTTTTTGTTGAACATATTCATAAGATACAAAAGACTCAAGCACACAAACTTATTTGTAACATTCCTTTACTTTCAAGAAGAATTTATTACCATTTATCTTGTGTCTCAATCACTCTGCAAGTAGATTTTATCGGACTTATAGATGAATGCAATGTATTTTCTCGGACTTATAGATGAATGCAATGTATGTTCATACGTTGTTATTCACATAAAAGTTGCTTTTATTTCCATTTCAACTCATGAATTTTAGTATTGAAACATGTCATCGGAGAGTACTTTTGAATTATTTTGGAAATTTAATATACTCTTCTTCTTCTTTGGCGCAACAGCCCCATGGTGAGGAGTCAAGGCTGTCTGTCTGCTGGCAGACATTTAATATATTTCTGAAGAAAGACATATTTTTTAAAATTTTTTTGATCAAGATTAATTTTCTAAACTATTTAAAAAGAAATTATAATTTGATTGTAACTTATTGCATGGCCCATGTTTTAAAACAGACTTTATTTTTCGTATTGTCAATATGTTTAGAGTGAATGAAATTCTAAGGAAAAATAAGTGATTTCTCTAATAATTTAACCTCCATATTAATTACATTTACAAGATTAACATATTCAATTATTAATTTTTTATGAATATATATATCGATTTTTAAAAGATAAATTTTTAAAGTAAAAGTATTTTTGTCTTATTTATGTAAATCCTAAACTTGATTGATAAAAAAATAATGTCATCGTTTGAGATATTAAATATTATTTGAGCATGAATTCAGATTATTATATTATGTCTAATTATATTCATATTTATTATGCGAACATTGTGTGCAATATTGGAAAAGTTAAAAATGCAGAAATAAAGAGGAAGAAATGGTAACAAAACAAATGCAAAAATGATATTTTAGAGTAAAAAAAAAAAATACGAAGTAGCCAAGTATTATTGTATGTAGTACAAAATTATGAAAAGCAGTAGAAGATATAGAAAAAAATGTGTTTACTTTAATGTGTTAAACTAATAAATTTCAATTAAAAATTCGTTCGTTGTTCAAAGCATGTATGAGTGATACTTTATTTTATGCAATGCATTAGCATCTAAGTAGTTAAGGAACTTTAAATTAATTTTCCCCAGATTTATCTTAATTGAATGTTGTCATATGAGTAGTTATATGAAAATTGCGTCTAATGGATACTATATATTAATTTATAGAAATTGTACAAACATTTATCTTCTCAATGATTCGATGATTATAATGTTGTAAAAAAATGTATATTTTCTCAGAAGGATGAACATACGTAATTAGTATAGTAATATCTCTGAAATAACGTAAAATAGAGGAACTGGATAGGTGAAAGGTAACTGGGAGAAAACCATCTATCAATTATGCCTTAGAGGAAATGAAGAAAATGTGAGCCCACCATCCAGCATAGTTCTAGGACCAAAAATTGTATTTATCATAGATAACAATATACAAATTTTAATGTTAATTTATCAATTATTTAATTTCCTCATAATTTTGAAAAACACAGACATAATAGTACCTGGAAGTAAAAGAGCAAATATTTATCATTGAAAGAAGTAATAACCTTTAACAAGTAAAACGATTTGTTAGTTTCCGCCATCAAACTGGATGTTTACCTTTCACTGAACAGCTGGTAGAATAACACTCATAATAAAAAAATATCAAAACGCCTCGAGACAAGTTTGCATTTGTTATTATTATTATTGTTGTTGTTATTTTATTGTAATAGGTGAAAGGTTACAGGGTGAAAGCCATTTATGGAAGGAAATGAAGAGAATGTGAACACACCATCCAACATAGTTCTAGGATCAAATATATATATGTAGGATTTGTTTGCCTACTAAGCACCAGATGGAAACACATCACGGACTATGTGCCTTTCACACCAACCTTTTGCCATGTAGTGGCGGCATTGGACCTTGAACTCTGGCCCTGGAAGAAGGGAAAAACCCCGTAGTTTGGCGCGAGAGGAGAAAGCTAACGGACATGGGAGACGCTGCGTCAAGCAGCGGTAGAAAATGGTTGTGAATGTATCCATACTTTCTGTAAATATTGATGTAAATATATTCATTAAATATGTGTTGTTGAGAGAAAACCAACGCTTCTTTATGTCGCTTTGAAATACACCCCTAGATTGCCTCCCTCTGTCGTTAAAAATGCATTTTTGCTAGACTGAGATTTTAAAAGTTAATTTATCAATTATTTAATTTTTTCATAATGTTATAAACAGAAAATAAAAGTGGGATTCGTTCGTTTCCGCAATCAAACGGGGTGTTTACCTTTTCACTGAACAGCTGGTAGAATAACGCTCATAATAAAAAATTTTTAAAAAGCTTCGAGACAAGATTGCGTTTATTATTAGTATTATTATTGTTATTTTATTGAAATTCTACTACATTCTTCAACACAACAGTTCGAATTTGGTTATTTAGTGTACATTGGAAAACATCGAAAATACTACATAGCAGAATTTAAACAGCAAGTGACTTTTAGGAACGTCGGAAAAACTGTAAATTTGGAATTTTGTTACACGTAAGGGCTCTTCAGAATATCAGCCAGTTAGAAATTTGGGAAATGGTTCTATTTCTCCTTTTTTATTTTCTTCTAAGTACTTCTCGGCGGCAGCCTTTCTCAGTCCTAAATATGAAAAAAAAAAGTTTATAGAAAAACAGTTTTCTTAAAAACTATAAATATTTGGAATCGTATTAATACCACATTTGATTTACAAATAAAAATTTTCTTAACCTATACTTATGAATCCTTTTAAAACAACAATGCTCACATCAAATATATCTTTATAGTATATTTGGAAAATACATATAATGCAAGCAACCGCCATATGATAAGGATTTCGATGACACTATTTCGCTGTAACACCATTCGAGAATTGAAATAAAATTTCACAAGTAAAACAGCATTTTTGCAACCCTATTTCGCTCTAATGTTGGAAGATATGGAAAACATATTTCTTCAGCAGATCATCTAATTCAATATTTTTCATTTAAAACGTGTTTGTCCCATTTGTCAGAGACTTAGAATTTATTATAATCGTTAATTCATTTTGCCCTTTCAATGTCCATAAATTTAGATATTCATCATTTTTCGTCTTTTACTTTACGCTTTTCAGGAATTTTTTATTATTGCCCATTGTTTTAAAGAATAATAAATGTTTAATGGTAATTATAATATTCAGTGTTTTAGCATCAGCCTTATGTTGATAATAAATGATAATAAATTACACACTTTTGAAAAATTTAAGGAAACATCAGAAATATTGCCATTACAGACTAAAAATAAATACATTTTCATAAAAAGTACGCAATATACATAAAAGAAAATGCTGCATCAAAATACAACAGGCAAATAAATGGAGTTCCTGTCTTTTAACGTGATCGAAAAACAGACTTAAAAGCTGTGCATTTTCTATAAGTAAATATCTTGTAGTAAATTTTCAACAAATTTATTTTAAATATCAGTTAAAAAATCCTTAATTTGAAGAATTACGATGGCACGACACTAGGTAAAAAAAAAACAAGAGTTAATCGTATTTGACAAAATGTTTGAATGTGACTTCTTCTATGCATAGAATGCATAAGATTGAATTAATAATTTATGGTGTGAATGTGAACGTCTAATAACACAATCAGTTTCTAGAACGTAGAGACGCGGAATACATAAAGCTGCAAGTACCAAAGATAACATCTATTTGCAGCAATCTGCAAAGAGGCATAGAAAGCCTCACAACCCACCTCAGATCTCTTGTAACAGCCATAAAATGTCTGGTATTCTGATTAACTGTACCCAAAATTCTCATGAAGAATAATGTTCAATAATGTTGTTGCAATCATGAAGAATGTTAAGACATCCAGAATTGCATGTACTTCTCGCATCGTGCTACCAAAATGAAAGGTTTGATTAGGCACATACATTTGTCAGTTGGAATCAGCAGTGGAGGTCAATGGAAATCTGTAGACTTTTTTGAAGAAACCATATTTTATTTGCAAAGTGACTCAAGAACATTGTTGGTATATCGGGAGAAGGGATTGTAATCATATTCATTAAAGAGACAAATTGGGGCAGGAAGTCTAACTTGTATATGTGCGCATATATCTTTTTTTTTCTTTTGGATGACCCAGCTGACTATATATAGTCCCAAAAACACATCAATTACATAGAGACAACATTCTTTGTCCAATTTTTCATCCTTGAGGAAGTGTAATTGGTGACTCTTTCATTCTACAAGAGATAGTGCTACTCCACGCAGTCATCGGTTGGTGGAGTAGCACTATCTCTTGTCGGATGAAAGATATAGTGGTTAACTCCACTTGTCGGTCAAGAGATAGTAGTCAACTTGCGAAAGAGTTTGGCACTGTCACCAGGTTAGCAATCGATTAAACATGTTTGGAAAGCTTTAGGAAGTACTATTACACTTAACTCGTCTCCTGCAACATTTCAGGATCTTCAAACTCCTTTACCATAGTAAAGAGCTTTACTGCCAACTGAATTAATAAAAATCATCCTTTTTGGCATTGACCATCATTATCATGCTTATATAGTTGTTAGAAGCGAAGCATTCCATATTGAAACTGATCCCACATTGAATTCTGATATTATGTATTTTGGTATATTTTCGTTTCTTGTATCTTGAAGAGAAAAAAAGTAAGGCTACTGTTTTCCTTTTATGCCAAATTTATGAAGCAATGGTTGATTAATGTTTCTGCCAAATTTCATTAAATTGCAATGAATAGATATTTCATATTCCTGGTTTATGTGTTTTTTCCTAAAGTTTTGGAAACCAGTGAATTATAATTTTAATATTTAATTAATAATGACTCACATTGCATGTAATATTTTTCTAAGAATGTTTTGCATATTGTTAGATTTGTTTCTCTTAATGAAACATTGTTTCATGTAGGGACGTTAATTTTTTCCCTAAACAGATCTTATTTTAAACAAACAGATTCATCTCTTAATCACTAAATAACTTTTTATGACCAAATAAATAATGCAATTCAGCTGATATTTTTTTATAATTATACACATTGAAATGAGAAGAAATAATTTCATACTCATACAAATCAATTAAAAATACTGTTATGAAAATCACCTTTGTTAGGAAAACAAAAAAAGAATATTTCACAATATAAATATTATTATTTTGTGGAACCAATAACATAACCATATAATTATATAACAACTTTTAAAAAGATTTCGAGATTTTCAGACTTACCTCAAGATTAATCGCTTCACAGAATTAGATACCGGTGACAAAAGATTAATAATCGACGTAATGGTCAAGATTAATATTTCAACATATCAATAAATTAGATTAAAGAAGAAAACTAATAACATTGAACAGGCAAAATATCTTTTTTTTAAATGACTAGAAATAACTAGAAAAACATCATCAATATTGTATATTATTTCATAGTTGCATGCTTATTTCCATGTATCAGGTATGTTTTTATAATATGAACATAAAATATGCACAACTTAAACATACATTTAAAAGACTTCTTTTGATTAACTCCTGCCTCTATATTTTAAAATTTCCATCATAGAAATATCTGTATATATTTAAATATTAGTTATATTAGTAATTATAAATACTTGTAATTACTAATATAAGTATAAGTACAAGTACTTAAGTATATACACTGAAGTGACAAAAAAGTCATGGGATAGCAATAATGCCAAATTTTCAGATGGCAGTAGCATAGGTATAAATGCGCAGTGCTTTGTCTGTTCAAGTTATTCATGAAAAGGACGATGAACCGCATAGAAACATTTTGAAAGCAGAATGTTGACTGACGGGTTGCCATTTCGAAATCAATTCAACATTCCCAACTGTAGTGTGCCAGTATGACATTTCAGGCATAATATCCCACCATGGGTTTGACCGGCGATAGTCGTTAATTCTAACAGACAAGCAATATCGTCAAATAACCGCAGAAATCAATGTGGGACGTACAAGGGTCTGTTAGAACTGTGCGGAGTGGCTTTCTTGGGCTATTCCAGCAGAAGACCGACTCGAGTGCCTTTACTGACAGAACGACATCGCTTGCAGCGACTCGTGAGCACGTGAGCATATCGGTTGGTTCCTAGATGAATGGAAAACCGTGGCCTGGTCCGATGAATCACGATTTCAGTTGGTAAGAGCTGTTGGTAATTGGCGCAGACCCCACGAAGCCATGGACCCAAACTGTCAGCAAGACACTGTTCAAGCTGGTGGTGGCTCGTAATGGTGTGGGCTGTTTTTTTTCATGGCATGGACTTGGTCCTCTGGTGCGACTGGAAAATTGACTGGAAATGCTTATGTTCAGCTACTTAGATCACTTGCAGCCATTCATGGACTTCTGCACATTTGCTTTTTAGGACACGCAACTTTACGAACTTCGTCAAGCGATCTTGATACACCAATATAAATGTAAAGCCATTATCTGCTTGTGGCTGCTTGTCAATTTGATCTACCTGACATCTTGAATGCCATTGGCCTGATAACAAGTCATTTCTATTGTACCTTAGGTTTTTTTTTTTTTTTTTTTTATACAACTTTTACACAAATTTGAATAAATCATCACTTCTTCGGAAGTAATATTTTTGTACTTTTTTAAGTTCTTTTAACATCCTGAAGGATCCTTTTTCTTCCTTTTTATTTTTAGAAAAAAAAATTGATGTGGTAGGAAATAAAAAGCACTTGAAAATTTATATATAACTAATCATATGCCTTTTTGTCATACAAATTGATTATATTTAAAAATCTCGTGTATTCTATATTCTAAGCTGAACATACCTGTTCAAATATATGTGCACATAATCTTCAACTAATGCGAATAACACCATTAAACTTTTTATTGCTCAAATGATGATCCTCTCGTAGACAGTTCATGCACTTTCAAATTCTTAATCTCTCTACTTCATAATAAAGTCATAAAATGAGTATTTCCAAGAATTATAATGTGTTGAAATGAATCTCACATTTATTTGTGATAAAATCAGGTGATTATGTATACTATCTGATTCAAGGTATGATATATGATGGAACTCATAAAACAGCTGTTAACAATCCTACAAAAAGTGAGTTCAATCAATCAGTCAATCTGTGAACGTCCAGTTAGATCAAATAACCTTGTTAATAAAGATGTCACGCATTATGAAATATCATTCTTTTCCATCTTATACATTAAAGAATGTGTTGTAATAAATTCTCCGTCCATTAATTTGGCCTGCTCTTTTTTTAAAACTAAACTTCTAAGTTACAAATATGTATACTTACATTAAAATTTTGATAACAAATATTTTTACATACAAAATAATTTATAAAATGCAATTACCAATCCCCAACTGTGAACCGAATCAGATCAGATAACATAAAATTACTCATTCATATGATAATTAATTCATAATGAATGAAAATATAATCATATAATCAAAATTACTCAAATTTATAATATAATTATCAAGTACCTGTGTAGAAAAAATAAATTGACCCCCCTCTCCTCTATTTATCTCTAGCAATAATATTTATCTTTGGTGGCATTCTTACATTTTGCGCCAAATGTAAGAATATCGCCAAATCATCGCCAAAAACATACTGGGCGCAATACGCAGTAAATCCTTGGCGGAATTGCACGCATTTTGCCTTCTAACGGAAGAATACCCAGTGTACTGATTTATGACTCACACAGCACAAACATTAGTCAGGTGATTGTAGAAAAAATGTACTAGAAAAAACAACGTCATTTAGTTAACACGAAGAATGTTGTTGAAAGACATCTACAAGAAATTCTAATAGTTATTGGTGTATATGTGTCTCGAACTATGAAATATATGTTAATAAGCTTTTTGCAGCGAACGAATCAAAAATTACAGGATTTGATAAGAATATACAAACATAAAAGATATTGCTAGATATACTCAGTGTCTCTTTACATTTTCAATGTCATCGATGTACTCGCATGCATTTAAGTTAAATTTTTTTTTTTTTAATTAATTCTTGCTGAAAAATTAATCAGTTTGTTAACAGATCTTCAGCATATCACAATAGTTCTTTAACAGATCTTCACCATATCATAATAGTTCTTCATAACAGTTCTTCATCATCATAAATTTCCTCAACAAGAAAATTTATAATGTATAATAACATTATAATTCACCTATCATGCTGAAAGTTGGTAAGCAGGCACATCGGACGGATTCAAATACAGCGACATAATAGGTGAGGAAGGATCATTTCGGAAAAATTTAATTAAAATAAGAATAATCTCAATTTTTTTAACAATTAAAATTTTAAATTACATGTATCAAAAGAAAAATTTCATGAAAAAAATTCCACTATAATATTATTAAGAATTTTTTCTTTCAAAGTTGCAAGCTTTGTATAGTATCCTATGGCAAATAATAGCTTCGTCTATTTCTGCTTTTAAAACGGATCTTTACTCTTCCACACAATCGTGGTCGAACCATACATTATAAATATTGCAAATATAGACTTGTATCACTATCCTAAAAACACATTAATAAATGTAAAAACATCGCCAAATCGTCGCCAATCATAATGCAGCGAAATATGATATTTGGCGCGACTCGCAGTAAACCTTGGCGACTTATATACATTTTGCCTGTTAAAGAAAATTACCCATTGTAGAATAGTATTGATCCTGTTAATTTACATAAATTACAAAATTTACATGCTTGTCATAAAAGATAAAAAAAATTTTGCATAATTGCATTTAAGATAGTTACAAAGTGTTCATATGTTAATCCATATAAACTTTTCCATCGCGATTTACTATTATTGAATAGAGATCACATATGTTGACATTATTATGTTTTATATATATCTATAATTTTGTGAGTTATTGTTAAATGAATAAAATATAATCAAGCATAAAATTATTTTTAAAATTATTTTTAATTAAATTTGCGTCTAAATAGATTAATATAACACAGGTAACAGTTAAAGATTACTTAAAATCTTACAAATATTTAAGTCAGTACCCTTTACCATTAACACAATAGATTTCAGGATTCATATTGTAAAAAAAAGTTTATTTTATTTCTCTCTATCATGATCCTTCACAATTTTATCTTATATTTTCTGAGTACCATGTATATACTTATTTCTATAAGCATTATTCCTTTGTAATTAAAACGCTAAACAAGATTTAAATTAAAACCACTATATTATTTAATTATAGAATAAAATGAATTTTCCATTATTAAGCTTAAATTGTAATAATTTTTCAAATTAACTTTTTATTTCGCTACCACTTTACATTAATGATATTGTAAAAAATAAACAGTAGTAAATTAGTTAAAATTGCACCATTATGCTAAATTTTCAGAAAAAAATTTTTTTTTCTAGATAATATTCTTCGCAGGAAGAACACCATAGTCTATACAATAAAAATATTGAATGATATTCTATATTTTTATTGTGAATCTACCCGTTACATCAATATTGTTAAAAATTCAACAATTTATTTCTAAAGAGGGAGAATTTATGTACAATTTTAATAATGTTAATCTCTTTGTATACAATGAGAAAATAAAATTGAAATTAGAGTATTTTTAGAATATTAAAAGATTTTAATATCTGATACTTCGCTCCTGGTTGCATTACAGCTTGCGTTTATGGTTTTTTATTTTTAATCATGGCATTCATAATCGCTGGTTGAATTTATGTAGAAATTTATTAGCAATTCGTTATTATCACGATGTTCTATAATTAATGTCTTAAGATTTGAAAAGAATTAGTTTATGAAATCTAAAAATATTTTTTCTTGCTAGGACAGCACTATAACATTTCTTTTTGTACATAATATTTCAAATTAGAAAACTCAAAAACACTCGTTCTCTGTCAACGATTTTAGTAGCCAGGATCTTCTGAGTCATGCTTATTTTGGTTTTGATTCTGTGAATCTTTCTGAGGAAGTGATTTATTGCAGTTTCTTTGCCCTGCAAAAGAACAATTTCTTTTTCAACTCGAATTAATCCATAATCGGTACTTACCATCCTTTATCAGTTATTCGTGTAAGAAATCAAGCAAACTTTTTATATCCAATGGCAGGCTACAATAAGTACTAAAATAAAAAGAAAAAAGAACACAAGGAACATGAAAACAACAACGAGAATCGAAAGAAATCACATAGTGACATGTTTAGTCCATAAGGGCCCTAACCTCCCAGTAACGACCCTACACAGTAAGAGGAAACAAGCGCAGGGCAGACAGGAAGGTGAGATAAATCCATGTCCTCTCAAGATTGCAGAGCATGCATTTTGGGCTTGCAAATATTTTCATACGAAAAAGATGATTGGCCATACAATCATGGCCCGTCAGGAGTCTGCAAGGGCAACAGCTTTAAACCTGGCTGATCAGGGATGTTTTAAAATAAAGTTAAACCAGGTTTTAGATGAGTTACCTTCAAGTAGATTATCAGATAGAGAAAATCAAGCAAACGTAGACCTAACTCCTCGTTGGTGCATCTCGGACAACTCCCTGTCGGCTAAATGATCTACAATCTTGGCAATGGAAATCAAGCAAACTTCTGTGATCATTTCGATCAGGAAGAAAACGTGAAACCAAACCAAACCAATGACTATTTGGTAATATTTTAATAACCTGGTAAAAAAGTTAATTTTTTTCATAGGGTTATTATCTAATATTTTTTTGTTCATTTTGCCATTCATAGATATTTGCAGCAGTTCGTATCTTTCCATTTCACTTGATTTACTCATGCCATGGACTTCGTAAGACAAACTATTTTCAATGAAAAATATCATTTTTCATAGAAAATTCTTTTCCTTGATAGTAAAGGTACATATACAATTATTTCTTTATTTATCATGTTTTATTTTTTCATTTAAATGCCAACAGAAGGATTTAGTTTAATCATAATTTGTTCATAATTTATTTAGTAACCAGATTCTTCTGAATCATGCTTATTTGGTGAATAATATATCACCTAAATGTTAAAATCAAAAGGAAGGGCATGCTAGGAAGAAAGAATCAACATTTCCCCTATAGAAATCAAATAATAATAATATCTATAACTCATAAGTTTTTCCTAATTTTATATTTGCATGCAAGAACAAAGTTATAAAATAATTTATTTTGCACCAACTGTTTTTATATCTAAGATCTTTATTGCCATCTTAATGGTCCAAAACTATTCTTAAGAAATTTAATTTATTATTTTACTAACTAAATAACCCGGTATTTCCGGGATTTGTATGAAAAAGAAGAGATACAATACGAATAAAAGAGACCACAAAATTTATTAATTGGAAAGTTCAAAAGGAGTATATTGGAGTTTCTGGACCCAAACTTTAACCCCATTTTTAAACCCTTTATAATGGTAATAGAAGAAAATTTAACATACTATTGAATTCAGAGCATTAGTATCTATAAAATTTGCTCGTAAAAACTAATACAAACCTCTCATTAAATTCAGGGTATTAAGGGGGAACAGAGGAAATTTTTAAGTTTTAAAGTAATCTACAGTCTATGTTCATCTTCATTGGCTCAACAGCCCCATGGTGCGCCAAGGCCGTCAGCCTACTGGTATATATGGTCTACGAGTATATACACTCAAGAGCCAAAACATTATGACCACCCCTACATTTTGCAATGAACTCTCCTGGATGACGTGGAAGGCACGTGATCAGGTGGAAGTGGTATTTAACTGGTATTAAGTGGTGGTATTAATTCATGCCAAAGGCAGGTTGAAGCTGTGTTGCGCGCCAAAGGTGGGCCAACTCGTTATTGACAGGTGGTCATAATGTTTTGGCTCTTGAGTGTACATGCCAACTTTAAAAGTTCCAGGTTGAATATTGTGAATCTGTATAAATAAAAAACAAACATTTTTTTTTTTTTTTTTTTTTTCAAATTTATATATAGATGATGTCAATATTTTTTGTTTAAAAATATGGTATTTTTCTCTCTCTCCATCAGATCTTAATCGCTTTGACTTTTGTAAATTTTTTTATTAAATCGATGTTGAAATCATTTGTAGTATCAGCATTTGATATATGCATCCAACTTTATTAAGAGAACTTTCTCCTGTGTAAAAGTGGTGTTTGTATTTATTATTATTATTGGTGAGAGGTTATAGTAAAATTTGAGATCATACTTACAACTTCCACTTGGTAGTCATTTCCTACGCTTAATATGACTTTATTTAGATTGCAGATATCTCCTTGAACATACATCTGTATTTAGTTCAGGAAAAAACATTAAATAATACAACTATGGTATATCATATACATTTTATTATTTAATGTATAATAACATGGCAATAAAAAATTATTTATAAATTCCAAAAAAGTAGAGAATTTTTTACTTAAAAGTATGTTACAAAAGTTTTTCTTCACTTTAAAAATCAACTGATGTTGGAATAATTAACCAAAATTATTACTGTCACTAACCATTTAAGTTTAAATTTGTACTTTTTTTAATATCTATTTTAGAAAAATATGACATTTTAAGAAATTAATTTAAGTCTAGGGTAATGACTTCTGGTAGTTAATATCCTACTTTCAATGGGTTGTTCGTGACATAAAAATGTATACATACACACTCACAACGAATACACACATATACAATGCACACACACAACGTATACACTATGCAAAGCATACGCACACGCGCGCCCAAAATACTCCGAAAGTATTACAAGAAATAAAAAAGCAGTACTCAAGAAATATTCTTGAGAAGTAGTACTCAAGAAGTATAAGAAGTATGAACAATAATAAAAAGTTTTTTTTTTTTTTTTTTTTTTTGATCTTTAATTTAAATGGATATTCAAAAAGTTTTCTTGAACATTAATCCATTTGAAAAAAAATTATTTTTTATATATAAATTATTACAAAGCTATTAATAATTGAAAAAAAAAAATCCTATGTCAGAAAAAAAACTGTACTTCCTTACAAAACAAAATTTTGTAACATTGGGATAAATATTTCCCTAGAATATTCTCTTCTTTTTGATTATCATTACGAAATGGTACATGTTTTAGTCGCGAATATATACACTGAAGTGACAAAAGTCATGGGATAGCAATATGTAAATTTTCAGATGGCAGTAGCATCGCGTAGAACAGGTATAAATGCGCAGTGCTTTCGCAGAGCTTTCATTTCTGTTCAAGTTATTCATGTGAAGAGGTTTTGACGTGATGATGACCGCACGACGGGAATTAACACTTTGAACGCAGAATGTTAGTTGGAGCTAGACGCACGGGTCATGCCATTTCGGAAATCGTTAGGGAATTCAACATTCCCAGATCCACTGTGTCAAGAGTGTGCCGAGAGTATGAAATTTCAGGCATAACATCCCACCATGGACAGCGCAGTGGTCGACCGCCTGCACTTAACGACCGAGACCGGCGACGTCTGCAAAGAGTCGTAAATTCTAACAGACAAGCAACACTGCGTCAAATAACCGCAGAAATCAATGTGGGACGTACAAGGGACTTGTCTGTTAGAACTGTGCGGGAGAAATTTGGCTTTCTTCTGCTATTCCAGCAGAAGACCGACTCGAGTGCCTTTACTGACAGAACGACATCGCTTGCAGCGACTCTCGTGGGCACGTGAGCATATCGGTTAGTCCCTAGATAAATGGAAAACCGTGGCCTGGTCCGATGAGTCACGATTTCAGTTGGTAAGAGCTGATGGTAGGGTTCGAGTGTGGCGCAGACCCCACGAAGCCATGGACCCAAACTGTCAGCAAGGCACTGTTCAATCTGGTGGTGGCTCCGTAATGGTGTGGGCTGTTTTTCATGGAATGGACTTGGTCCTCTGGTGCGACTGGACCGAACATTGACTGGAAATGCTTATGTTCAGCTACTTGGAGATCACTTGCAGCCATTCATGGACTTCATGTACCCAAACAACGATGGGATTTTTATGGATGACAATGCGCCATGTCACCGGGCCACAACTGTTCGCGATTGGTTTGAAGAACATTCTAGACAATTCCAACGAATGATCTGGCCACCTAGATCGCCCGACATGAATCCCATCGAGCATTTATGGGACATCATCGAGAGGTCTGTTCGTGCCCAAAATCCTGCACCATCAACGCTTTCACAATTAAGGACGGCTATCGGGACAGCATGGCTCAATATTCCTGCAGAAGACTTCCAACGACTTGTTGAGTCCATGCCACGTCGAGTTGCTGCACTTTTGCCGGGCGAAAGGAGGGCCGACACGATATTAAGAGGTATCCCATGACTTTTGTCACTTCAGTGTATATATATATACATCCCTATAATGAATAAAAATTAATGATTGCGTCATATACGTTCCTATTCAGCTATTCGGCATGTGATATATGATTATGAAATTATCCACAGGATTCGAATCTAACAACTGCAACAGCTGCCATTTTTTGGCGGTGAAATCGAAGAACGACTGAAATGTTTTTCGTTTCAGCTGCGCATCATAAAAAGACCTGGAGTGGTGCAATGCCAGTTAATAAAGATCAGTTGTCATTTTGCCACGAATGTAAACAAGCACATCAAATTACTGGAGTTCAAAAGAGATCAGATGATTAACATTTATTTGACAGGGAAAACCAAGACAAATTTGATTAAAAAAATTAATTTAATATGTAAAATTGTTGAATTTATAAAACATTCATATATGCTTGAGTATTTGAATAGAAACATCAAGAAATAATTAACTACAAAACCCTCTTTGAAATCTATTGTCATGGGCCTTTATTATAACATCATTAATGAATAATATCCTTATATGAAAATTATATATTGCATGACAACTATTAATCAAACAAACGCAGTTTTATTTAATAAAAAAAAAAACAGCAAATTGCATCCTACTATTTCTACTTGGAATGATAGACAACCAGCTGATGAGGTTTTCAAAATGATTTTTTTTTTTTTCTGAAATGTAGTGACAGAAGGAAAAACATGTTATATTTATCTATGACTTTAGTTAAAAATGTTTTGCATAGGCTAAAAGCATTAACAAAGATTTTTAACCCTCCTTCCGATATCTGTGATAAACATTTTGGTACTTACGTATTAACGCCACCGCAGCTACAGATTTGGCGGTTTTTAAGTGGCGCCAATCTGCACTTAAAATTTTTGTGACAAATCATAAAATATATAAAACACTTTATTTAAAATCAAAACACTTTCAAAATTCAAAGCCCTTTATTTAAAAACAAAGTAGTCAATCGGATTTCGGTGAAAAATGGGCCCATATAGAGTTTAACATAGATTCAAAACAGTCTCTATTTTGGCGCATTGACAGTTCTTTATTGGCGCATTAGCGCAACTTCTACTGCGGTGGCGTTAATACGTAAGCACCGACTTTTTAAATATAGAACCAAATGGTCTGGATTTTTGATCATATGGAATCCATTACTTGTCAAACTATATGGAAATCAGTAAGGACACCGATTTTGATGACTTACGACTATCACATTTGCAATAAATATTCGTTTTAATTATCAGAAATCAAACTATATTCTATGATGCCATTTGGCCACTTAAAGTAAACCAAACTACAGCTGATTGAATTAACAATTACCTAATTGTTTTTTACTGCCCAGCATTTATATTAAACACTCCCCAGCATTTATCTGAGATTATTTTATACTGATTCGACTTAGACTTGAGCAAGAATGGAAGAGAGTGCAACTTCCTCCCGCTGACATCCTTGAGGTGTTTATTCAAAATTACTGTGGTATAATTTCCCCCCACATCATTCCCAAAAACTGTAAATCTGGATTCCCTTCAGATACTGAGATGTCAAGTCGCAGAGCATCAGCCAATCAGACTCCTAATCTCTTTGCCACTCAGGTTTCTGATTGGCTAATGTTCCGCTATCTTTACATCTGGTGAGAATCCAGCTTAAAATGGAATCTCAGATCTGGGAAGTGATGTGGTATGATATATGGTAGTAGATATTGATGAGGCAAATATGTAGTACGTTCTGTTTTGCCCAGTACAATGTGAGGATAATAAGGAGGCTGCTATACTGCAAATATAAAAAAAAGGACAATTATTTTTAAAAGTTTTCATTCATAGATAGTTCAGTATTATACCACATTAGATAGATATGTAAGATAGACATGACGGCCACATTAGATAGATATGCAGGATGAAACTAAAACATGCTGCCAAAACGCTTATTCTTTTGCCATTTTAAATAGAACAACATAAGCTGATGGAAATGCAATCTAAATTAATTTCTTTCTCTGAAGAATCAAGTTCTAATTTCAGTCAATGATCTGACCGATGATCCTATAAGTTTCATTTATTGATTTCACTGTGTATCACAATTGACGCATCCGTGTCGAGATTGGCTTCATCATTGAACAAGTTAGGGAAGCCAACGGCCCCATACCATGCTGAATATACCGGTTCTCGTTAGATCACCGAAGTCAAGCATCATTGGGCGCGGTCAGTACTTGGGTGGGTGACCACCTGGGAACACCGCGTGCCGCTGGCATTCACAAATTTGGGACCTGAATGGTCGAATGCCTAAGCGCTCGGTGCCACAGGTTTCGGTTCGAATCCCGGCGGTGCCATAGATGTTTGTAGTGGTTCGGATTCCACTTCAGGCCGTAGGTCCCGGTCTCCTATGACTGTAAGAGCGTCACGGGGCCAAAGTCAGACTTCTACCTAAGAGGGTGCTCCATCACAACAGAAGCTACTTCCTTCCCCTTCAATCATGAGTACGTATGGATTCGTGGGCTTGGCCAGCCAAGTGGGATAAGAAACAACAAACACAAGTTAGGAGAGATGTGGTCACTATTTTATTGATAAATTATTTATTGTAGAAGTTCAACCACCAGGGTAAAGAAACTTTTTGAAGTGCACATTGGCTTATATTTATTACAGAAATAGAAACAAATGCATTCTATTAAGTTTTGGTAGTTTCCTTGCTTATTTCATGGATGTTTGTCAGGGATTCAGAATCCACGCTAAACTGTAGGTCCCAGTCTAATTAGCCCAAAGTATGCACAAAATGTCCGTAGAGCGACAAACCAAACCTTGATTATTTCGAATTAGTTGGATATTATATAGAGTATTTTCAGTTTTCAGATTATGTAAATTTATGTTTTTAAAAAGCTTCAAGACTGAATAATTATACATAAACATACATTCGCCAAATGAAATTAAATTTTAATTCCACAGGTAATCCGAAATGGTCAGGATCATGTTGAGAAAAAAGTAAACCTTGTGATTAAAATATTTTATAGTAGTTATTTGCGATTTAATACTTATTACTTAAGTTTAAATTTGATTTTGATTTTTATCTATTGCAAAACTTTTGTATGCAATAAAATAATTAATTATGACACCTCATTCTGTCATATTCTTCGTCATTTTTACGTTCATGTTTGCAACTATTACATTTGGCCTTAAGTTGCACCACTTAAACAGAAAAGTACAATAATTTATCGGTTCTTCAAGATTAAGATAAAAAAAAATTTTAAAGAGTTTTATATTATACAAATTTCAAATAAGTTATTGTTAAAAAGGATACGCTGTTGGTGAGAGGTATCGTTGCTGACAGTCCGTCTTTGATAGAGTTAAGCTTGTTGACAATTTCCACAGTGGATTCGTACTGAAGACGTGCTTTGTTTAATTGGTACATCATATTGCATAAGGATTCAACTTCCTTAAAAGAAAACATTCAAAATTTTTGCTGTTAATTTTTCTCATGCAAAAATACATGCAGCGATCCCAAAAAGAATTCGTGCACTTTAAGAATTTGCAGAAAAAGTGCTATAGTCTTTAATTGAATTCGAGTATAAAATTCAATATTATGTGATTCTGTGATTTTTAAAATTTAGGTGCAATTTCATTTTATAAAAATAAAAATGCAAAGAGGCAGTGAAAGAATACGTCATAAAAATTAGTAATCATACACCTAAACATTTTCGGATAGATTCATAAATACAATTATGGTCTATAGCATTTTTTTTTTTCAATTCCAATTATTAGTTCACACTCTCCCTATATATATCTTGTTCAAATTTTCAATCGTTAATAAAATACTTTTTTATTCATCCACTCAAGTTCCAATACATTTTTTGAAACTTGTAGCGGATGACACTTAATGCTAATACAGTTTTTTCAAATATTAATTCATTAATTAAATTTAATTAATTAATTTTTAGTTTCTTTTAGATTTAAGTTGCATGTATCTAATAATAGATGGCTCCAGATGTAAGAGGAAAATTTCATCTTTATTTATAAAGGACTTTTCTACAATGTAGTGAAAAAAAGTAGGAATTGACTTTAAAAAAAATTTTTTTTTTTTGTTTTTTTTTTTTTTTTTTTTTTTTTTTTTGTGAAACATTTAAAAATCGTTTGGCGTGCTTACGTCATTGCATTCTTTTTTACTATTTACATATAATTATTATTTAAAAATGGCTTGGAGACAATGCAGAGCGTTCCAAAATTGATTATTTTTCTTCAGAGTGGCAGTAAATCAATTCGGAATATATTTAAATTAATAAATTTATCTCATGATTAATTATTACAGTAAATTTATCTCGATACGATTAAAATGCTTTAAAGGAGAAAATTGGATCAAAATCCAAATATTTATCTTAAAAATAAATATAAATATGAAATAAATACATAAAAATAAATATTTAAAAAAATTTAAAAATATCAGCTTAATCAGAATTTTTTTTTTTTAAGTTCAGATAGCGGTCCTAAGCACACTGCTCTCAACGTTCGCCTCTATTGTTTCTGTAATTGTTCATGTTTCTGAAAACACAACATCTGCTGCAGGATTTAAATCCATTGGAGCACATTTGGAGAGAATTGGAGATTAAAGATACTTTAAAACCAAAATCAAACTATGAACAATAATGGAGGTACATTGATGAAGAAATTAAAAAAAATCCTACTGAATTCTATGCCTAGACATTTAAAAGCTGTTTCTGAGGCTGCAAGACATTCTACTAAATACTAATTTACCAAATTACTACAATGTTAACCAATACATAAAAATTCTAAGTGTACGAAGACTTTTATGAGCCAATTTTTCTAAAACTTTTTGATTATAAATTTTTCATTTTAAAATAATTATTATGTAAAAATATTTAATTTTGTTTTGTTAAGAAAATAATATAGATATTCCTAAAAATTGCACTTGGCAACCAGCGCTTTAGATTAACCTTGAAAGTAAATAGGATTAAAACCTGCGCCTTATTTGCTTTTTATTTAATTTTAAATTTAAGCTGTTCAATTTCTTATTTCTCTGGCCTTCTGGATGTGAAAGTTTTAACTCCTTATTTGTAACTAGGCAAATTGCTGATATTCAGTTGCTGATTCAATTAAAATAAACGCAATATTATCAAAGATACCTTCTTCTCTGCATCATATGAAACCATTCAGTATTAACACGGATACGGTATTTATATATATTTTTCGAATTATTTAAATTTAAGATGTATTGTGGAAAGAGATCAGGCTACATCTGAACGGATTGTTGGACTCAGAGTCTAAAGTGCTAACCATTACAATATGGAACCACAACAATCGGTGAAAACTCTGTGTTTTTCTTCATTACCTGTGCTTTACGAAAAATAGTGCATACCACTTTCTATATATGCACCCATTATTTGCCTTTTCTTTACGTTTAATTTTAAGATAATCAATGCTTTATTACTCTGATGAAAGGCTCTGAAACTTTTAAGGCAAAATCGCAGAATAGAGACCACTAGGATTTGGCTTCAAAAATTGTTTTGCACTTACGTATTAACGCCACCATAGCAGAAATTGCGCTAATGCGCCAATAAAGAGCTGCCAATGCTCCAAAATAGAGACTGCTTTGAATCTATATTAAACTCTATATCGGCCCATTTTCCACCGAAATCAGATTGACTACTTTGTTTTTAAATAAAGTGTTTTGATTTTAAATAAAGTGTTTCATATATATTTTATGATTTGTCACAAAAATTTTAAGTGTAGATTGGCGCCACTTAAAAACCGCCAAATCTGTAGCTGCGGTGGCGTTAATACGTAAGTACCATTATTTTCGCCAAAGCACGCCAAGAAAAGGGTTGCGATTGTAAAGTAAAGTGAATCGCAAAAAGTGAAATGTGGGCTATCACATTTGGCGACTTATTGCTCAGTTGACGTCACAAAAAAGGTGCCAAATCCCAGAGGCCCCTATTTTGCGATGTGGCCAAAATAGCTGCTTTAATTCATCATAGGAAACAAATAGATAAAAATAGAAATATATTTAATTTTTAAAGTAAACGTCCACAGATATTAAGGATTTCCAGTACAAAACAATCTGCAAAGTGACTAACCTTCAAACAAACAAAAAAATTTTTTTAAATGTCAAAAAGCAGATTGACTTTCTAAATAATACAATCTGAAAAATGTATTTATATATATATATATAATAATAATAAGCTATTTGCAACACTAAGAAATAATCTATTTGCAACACTAAGAAATAATCTATTTTCAACACGGCTGAAAAGACTTACATGTCTGTTTAGTTATAAAACTGCTTGAAGAAATTAAGATGATTTAAAATTGTTTAATTTTGATTGAATTTAGATGGTTTGAGTGTTTTTAATCAAATAAATAAACTTTTATTAAACAAAAATGAAAAAAATAAAATTTTGGTTTAACTTTTAACAATAAAAAATATAATATTAAAATAAAGCGAAAAAAAAAATAGTTTATTATCATGGTGCCACAATATTGTTAGAATAAGTATCATCAAGAAAATAAAAATGGCTAAGTTAAAAAATAATAGAAATTGAACTCAACTGCTTCAGTCTCCTCTTTTTGACGAACTATTTGTAAAAGTGACATCGTCTTCGTATCTTCTACATTGACTTGAAAAGGAGGTTCCATTACATCTAAATTTGCGGCGGTCATCTTACAAATTGATAGAAACACAGAATTTTAAGAGGGAGCAAAATTTATGACAATCTTGAAAGCATGGATCTGAGACTTCTTAAAAAAAAAGACACTAAAATGAAAGAAATCAACTTGCACTGACTGAATTTGAAATTTCTGTTACCATAAGCGAGATTTAATTGTCTCGTGACTTAAATTACTATTTTTGTTGCATTTAAGCAATCGATGGGTTGATAATTTCCATGTAGAAATTAAGATATGTAAATCCTACCAATAATAGCAAAATAAATATGTAACGACGGAAAAAAACGGTTATATTTCGATGCAAAGCATTTTAAATACAGAATATATTTTATAGATGAAATTAAAAAAATATTATGCAAAAGTAAGATGTATTAAATAGTGTTGCCATGGAAACGGGGAAAAATTATTTCAATGCCAAAAACAAATGGTTAAATTGAAATATTTATTTATCGTTTTCAGAAAAATTGTTCTGATGATTTAAAGGCAAAGTTATTCAATTCAATTCAATTCTTATTGTTATTCAATTCCTTCTATTAGCTCACATTCTCCCTATATATATCTTGTTCAAATTTTCAATCGTTCATAAAATACTTTTTATTCATCCATTCAACTTCAAATATATATTTTTTTTAACTTGTAGTGGATGACACTGGATGTTAATGCGGTTTTTTCAAATATTAATTCAGTAATTAAATTTAACTAACTAATTTTAGTTTTTTTAGGTTTAAGTTGCATATATCTACCAATAGATGGCGCCAGATAAACTTAAAAAAAAATGAATGAAAATTATTTATAAAGTACTTTCTGCATTATAGTGAAATAAAGTAGAAATTGGCTTTTAAAAAAATTTTTCTTTATATTACTTGTTCTTAATGTAGTTTACGTATATTATTTTATTTGCTGAGCTTTTACAAAGGTGCCATGTTACTAAACACATTAATCTAATTTTTAAAAATATAAATATATAGTTAGAGAAATGGAACTACCATGTCATGAGGTCAAAGTGGCAATTCTTTTCATTTTATAGAATTTAGCCATACGCTGTTAGGACTTAATGCAAATTGTTCTTATTACACCATGAAATACTAAGACATGTAAAAAATAACTCTTAAATCGAGTGACAGTTTTAAGTTTAATTAAAATAAATGCAAGTTGCAATATCTTTATTTTAACAGAAAATGCTTTGTCCGCCAGACAGCTATAAACCATTAGAAATGGAATGCCGTGCATGATTTTATAATGACATAAATTTGCGTGTTAGCAACAAGTTCTTTTTGTAATATTTGTTTCTAAAAGTAATAAAATCACACATCAAATTAATGCATACTTTTAAGATAATGTTTTGTCAGTTTACATTAACATTTTGTTTCATAATAGATTTTCAAATAACATTTATTTAATGGCTTAATGCATTTTCATAGCTAAGGTATTTTTATTATATTATTTTCAAATTGCCAATATTGTCGTATTCAACCTATGATCATATTGTGCCCATCCACAAGGCAATTGGTACAGTCAAAATGAGAAGAACAAATGAAATTATGCTCATATTTTGTGCTTATGTCATTGTTATATAATTATCATATTGTATGTTAATACCAAATGTTTATGTTGTATATACACTGAAGTGACAAAAGTCATGGGATGCCTCTTAATATCGTGTCGGCAATCCTTTCGCCCGGCGAAGTGCAGCAACTCGACGTGGCATGGACTCAACAAGTCGTTGGAAGTCTTTTGCAGGAATATTGAGCCATGCTGTCTCGATAGACGTCCATAATTGTGAAAGCGTTGATGGTGCAGGATTTTGGGCACGAACAGACCCTCTCGATGATGTCCCATAAATGCTCGATGGGATTCATGTCGGGCGATCTAGGTGGCCAGATCATTCGTTGGAATTGTCCAGAATATTCTTCAAACCAATAGCGAACAGTTGTGGCCCGGTGACATGGCGCATTGTCATCCATAAAAATCCCATCGTTGTTTGGGTACATGAAGTCCATGAATGGCTGCAAGTGATCTCCAAGTAGCTGAACATAAGCATTTCCAGCCAATGTTCGGTTCAGTCGCACCAGAGGACCAAGTCCATGCCATGAAAAACAGCCCACACCATTACGGAGCCACCACCAGCTTGAACAGTGCCTTGCTGACAGTTTGGGTCCATGGCTTCGTGGGGTCTGCGCCACACTCGAACCCTACCATCAGCTCTTACCAACTGAAATCGTGACTCATCGGACCAGGCCACGGTTTTCCATTCATCTAGGGACCAACCGATATGCTCACGTGCCCACGAGAGTCGCTGCAAGCGATGTCGTTCTGTCAGTAAAGGCACTCGAGTCGGTCTTCTGCTGGAATAGCCCAAGAAAGCCAAATTTCTCCGCACAGTTCTAACAGACAAGTCCCTTGTACGTCCCATTGATTTCTGCGGTTATTTGACGCAGTGTTGCTTTGTCTGTTAGAATTTACGACTCTTTGCAGACGTCGCCGGTCTCGGTCGTTAAGTGCAGGCGGTCGACCACTGCGCTGTCCATGGTGGGATGTTATGCCTGAAATTTCATACTCTCGGCACACTCTTGACACAGTGGATCTGGGAATGTTGAATTCCCTAACGATTTCCGAAATGGCATGACCCATGCGTCTAGCTCCAACTAACATTCCGCGTTCAAAGTCTGTTAATTCCCGTCGTGCGGTCATCAGCACGTCAAAACCTCTTCACATGAATAACTTGAACAGAAATGAAAGCTCTGCGAAAGCACTGCGCATTTATAACTGTTCTACGCGATGTTACTGCCATCTGAAAATTTGCATATTGCTATCCCATGGCTTTTGTCACTTCAGTGTATTATTGACCCTTTATTGAACCGAAAGTTTGTTAAACTCTCAATACACAAATGCCATTAATATGAAATAAAAAATAGGAAGATCTCAGTAAATTCTATTTTTAACTATTAAAGCTAAAATTACTACTATTAATCTAAATTATTAAAAGCTTCTGCACTTCGCAATCTCACAACAAATCATTATTTCACAATAAATCTTTTTACAGCAATCTTGGCTTGATCCATGTCAAAATAATCAAACCAAGAATTAATTAACCTTAATTTCATTTATTCATAAAAAATGGTATTTTACTTATCTTTCATCCATTCTTGATTTGCTATCATCATCGTTGGCGCAACAGCCCAGTGTGGGCCAAGGCCGTCTACCTACTGGTAGATTTCGAGACGAGAGATGTTTTTTCTTTTTACGGGTAGAGTTGTCAGCTCTACGTCCAACGCTCATAAGATACCGGGAGCTACGGCTTAAAGTGGATTCGAACCACTAACAATCCTGGCAAACATCCTGGCACCGCCGAGACTCGAACCCTGTGGTACCGAGCGCCAGAGAGCTAGCCACTCGGCCATTCAGGTCCCTTGATTTGTTAGTTCATAACAATTTACATGACCGGAAGCAAAAGCAAAATATTTAAACGTGAATTTTTATGAATATTGATAACTATAATCATGAAAAGGTAATTCTTCAGTTTTGAAAAATTTCTATTCTAATATACGTGCTTATACATTAAGACCATAAGGTGCGACAGTAGATCTATCTCCCCATAGTGCACCCTGGTAACGCCCTAGGTGGCTAAGAGATCTACTACTATTGGCATGCAGCAACGCTCAAGAGTGATCACCTTAGTGTAGGCTGTGTCTTACAATAAAATACGATTGGCCTGTCCCAATTTAAGAAAGTTGAGATTCAACATTCCTTGCCATCTACAATGTTGAGATTTTCGGTTGGCTATGATTGTTTGGCGAGCCATTTGTACCACACTGGTATTTTTGATAGCCCAAATTGCCCGCTCTATGGGAAAGACGAAATAATGGACAGACACCATATAGCAGGATGCCCGGATTTGCATGTGGACTCCGAGGTGAAAAGATATTGGAGATCTAACAGGTGGGCTGAAAGGTTCGTAGGCTGACACATAGATGGTGCTACTTGTATTAAATACATATGATTTTTAGTTAGCCCTAACCTTCAAAAGACACGTGTATAAATTTGACAGCCGTTACACAATTAGTATGTGAGTTATAGCATTTTTAGTGAAGCAACTTTTGTTAGTTTGAAAAAAATGGATAAAAAGGAACTGCGTGTTGCATTGCTTTTTGGCGAAAAAAGAATACTATTGAAGCAAAGGCTTGGCTTGATAAACATTATTCGGACTTTGAACCAGGAAAATCAACCCTAGAGAAGTGGTTTGCTAAATTTAAACGAGGCAAAATGAGCACCGAGGACGATACACACAGTGGACGCCCCAAAGAGGCTGTTACCGACGAAAACATCAAAAAAGTCCACAAAATAATTTCTGATAACCGTAAAGCGAAGTTGATTGAGACAGCTGAGACCTAAAGATATCAAAGGAACGTGTTGGACATATCGTGAATGAATATTTGGATATGCGAAAGTTCTGTTCAAAGTGGGTTCCTCTCGAGCTCCCAATCGACCAAAAACAACAAAGAATTGATGTTTCTAAGCAGTGTTTGGAGCTGTTCAATCGTAATAAACCCGAATTTTTGCGTCGATATGTGACAATGGATGAAACATGGCTCCATCACTTCACACCGGAGTCCAATCGACAGCCAGCCGAGTGGACTGCACATGATGAACACTAAAAATGCTATAACTAAAATACTAATAGTGCAACAGCTGTCAAATTTATACACGTGTCTTTTGAAGGTTAGGGCTAACTAAAAATCATATGGATTTAATACTAGTAGCTCTATCTATGTGTCAGCCTATGAACTTTTCAGCCCACCTGTTAGAACTTTGTTGATGATGCATTAACTTTTTTCTCTTAATGCTTCCTTTTGTCTTCAGTGTGTTTTACACTGTTTTGATCTTGTAAGAGTACGTAATTTTCTCTTACCATTTGAAATAATAATAAAAATCAAAAAACATTAAAATGACTGAAACGTTGCCAAAAAGAAAGTACAAACTCAATAACGTCAAACATCAACGAATCATATTCCAAGAACATTCTTAAAATCAATTATGCGATTAATTCTTAATCATGGTTATTCAAATGTTTAAGAACATTATTCTTCTCAAATGGCATTAATTTTCCAGTAATTTCTATTTTGATTTTGAACAAAACATTTGAATTCACTAATTGTTTACTGATTAAAAAGAATTCTTCTATTTATGAATATTGGTGTTTTCTTAAGAAATCTGAAAAATACTTTTTATAACCTTATTAATCGTCACTCTTTTCCTAGAAGGTTTATAAGCCTTATTAAAAAGAAATCTAAACTGTTTTTCTCTTTCTTTAATTACTTAAATCGTTATTCAAATACTTGATATGCATTAAAATCTTTTTAAATACTTAGAAATTGGTATTGCATATAGTGCCAATACCAATTATATATGTGAGTTATCTTCCTATTTAAAAAAATTATAATGTACTTATAGTTTCAATTTAAAAAAAAAATGAAAATTAATTATAAAAGTAAATAAACAATATAAAAAAATTTAGTAAATTTCTTTTATGCAAGAAGTGCTAGATTTTAATCTAAATAATTAACATTTCCATAATCTAATGATTTTTGTTGTTGCTAATTTTTCCAAATGGTCAATTATGAGTGTTATTTTACTATTGTGTCCAAAAGTAAGACCAATTTTCAATTAAAAATTCAAGAGCCTTATGGAATTTCAATTTATTTTTTTTTTTTTAAGTTGCTGGCACTGTCCTTGACATCTGTGTGAAATTTGACGTCAAAATATTCATTAGTGTGTGAGTTATGCTTGGCTTTGTCAGACGTTAAAACTGATTCCGGCGATTTTTAAAATGTCTGAATTAATTGAGCAAAGAAATAGCATTAAATTTTGTTTGCGGAAACGTATAGAATGTTGCAGAAGGCATTTGGTGATCTTTTCTATATCCGAAAGAAATGTTTAGAAGTGGTATAAACAGTTCAAAGAAGGCAGAGAACGAGGTGAAGACAAAGGGCCCTCTGGTTGACCATCAACCTCAATCGACGAAGCTCACGTTCAAAAAATCAAAGATTTAGTGCTTGCAAACCGTAGATTTGCAATTAGAGACCTTACTGATGATGTTGTAATTTCAAAGGATCGGTCAATTCTATTTTGAGCCTCAAATTTCGATTGGTACCAAAAACACTGAATGTTCCAGCTCACACTGCATTGATTCTTCGTGACATTTACGCCAAAAAATGAAACCCATATCGTTCCACAACCACCTTATTCACACCATGCGACTTCTGGCTATTCCCTAAACTCAAAAGACCACTCCGGAGACGCCGTTTTGAGTCGATTGAAGAGATACAACCTGAATCGTCGCGAGCTTTGAAGGCCATCCCCTGGCGATGACTTTTTAGCATGCATTGAGGATTGGGAAAAAAAAATTGGCATAAGGGCATTGTGTCTGGAGGGGATTACTTTGAAGGCAATGAAATAAATTTGGAAGAATAAATAAAGAGTTTCTGAAAAAAAAAAAATTGGTCTTACTTTTGGGGTACAGCAGTATAACAGATTACGAGCATAACACTTGGATCTAATAGATAAAAAAAAAAAAAAAAAAAAAAAAAATGACCGCTTATATTTTGTAATATCATATTCTGAAATCTATATTAACATCGAACATATTCCAACCAAGGAACACTTCCTGCATGTCATATTTCAACGAAATATTGAATACCAATAACCGTTGAATACCAATTTTCATCACAATTTTTTTTTTTGTCTTTGCTTAATATACAACTGGTTTATTATTGTACAGTCAAAACATTTCGCACAACAAATCATCTAAAATAAATTCAATAAAAAATTGTTAGAAATTATTTATTATAATAATGGCTATATATATATATATATATTTCATGTACTCTTCTAAATTCAATTTATGATAAGAAAAATTTCCAGACATGGCTGAAATGATACAACAGGGAATCTATTCCAGCACTAGTTAAAATATATTTAAATTGAAGGGAAGTATTTTATTTAATATTTTATCAATTAGAGATTATTTATTGAGCCAGGATAATTTCAGATCATAACATATTTTACTTTATTTATTTTTTTTTTTTTTTTTGAGAAAAATTCTAATGAAGATTGTAAAATTAGAATACAAAATTTTTTTTTCAATTTATCATACAATCAGATATAATCAATGAATTAATTCAGATTTTAATTCATCAGAATAATCATATATGCAAAATATATCTAAAATCGCATCATCTAAAAAAGCTGAAATAAATAATTAAAGAACTGCAAGTTATAAAAAATAGAATATATAATAAATGCAGCATTACATTTTTTTCCTCACAAAAGTTTGCCTCAGCAATGAGTTATTTATTAACTTTAAATTTAATATGTAAGTAATTTTTAATTAAAACTCTTCAAATGATTTAATATTCTTGTTTCAAACATGTCAATTAAAATGTTGTAGAAAATTCAGAATTTATTTGAAAATCAACAGTACTCAATGAGAGATGAAAACAATACTAGTTATTTACTGCTGTTTTGTAAAACTTTATTATTATTGTTTTATTTTCTACCTGATTACTGCTAACTTTCTAAGTAAAGAAAATCAAAAGTTTAATTTAAATTTTATAAAAGTTAGATTTCAAAATCCATCTCTCAAAGAAAATTCACACAAAAATATTTATATTATTCATTATACCTATCAAATAATTTTTTATAATAAGACCATAAACAATTAATTTTACATCAGTAAATTTTGATTCCATTACATTTCAAATCCAATCAAAAATTACATTTGTAGTTCCGATGTAGAAGATTTGACAATAAATAAAAACAATGTATACAGCAAATTTTTTATTTTGATTGATGGAATAAAATACAAAATTCACAAGACTGTGCATGACATTTATATATAATTAAAAGATACAACTACTTAAATAAAATTCATTGTAAATTGTCAAAACTATAAAAAGGATAAAATGAACAATACTTTTCAAAATGTTAAACCAACATGGCTTGGTAGGCAATGCATTCAAAGAATATGAATCGCAGTTTTGAAAAATTATATAAAATATTTTATGATAATATGACTTGAAAAACTTCATTGTTAAGAATAACTGGCAAATTTCAAGGTTTTCAACATGAATTTTTGTACTTATGAAAATACATGAATAAAAGAAAAATGAAACAAACAATTAATATTTTGTTACATGAAGAAGAGGATCACATGACAAAGATTTAAATAATTATAAATAAAAATCCTTAAATAAAAAATATTTCAAAATATATTTTTATCATAAATACAGTTTTAAGTACAAACCTTTGTTTTTATAATGGTTATATTGCACGTTCAATATGAGTAAATATCAGCGTTTTAAAAGATTTACACTTAAACCTCTGGCATTGTTTTAAAGCAGTTTTATTATACTTTTTAACAATTAATTAAGAAAAGATGGTTTATAAATTTTTATTATGCTATTATTAAAAATAAATAATTTTCATTAAAAAGTATTTGAAATAAAAATTAAAAATAATTGATATAAGCAATTTTAAGAACACAATAACGTCATCTTTAAATTTTTATGGTAAAAATTAATTTTTAAAACCTAAATTTGTTAAAGAAGCTAATATAAGAAAATATTTCAATAAAAGTATACAAATGATTAAAATTGTTTCAAAAAGCATTTTAGTTGTAAATAGTTGTTTTAACTCATAAAATTAAAAAAAAAATTATATTTAAGTTTATTATACAGTAACACAATTAAAACCTCATTCTTCATTAGATTTTTAACAAAAATTTGATAAAAAATATCTTTGAGATACAACTATTTTGATTATAATTTTCTGCCTTTATTTTTTTTGTGAACACTTTGCATTTTATAAATATGTAAAATTATTATACGAATATATATTTTTGGCAACAAATAATTTATCACATTATTTCTTAATTATACAAATAAATAAACTTCAAAAGTAATTAATTAGTTCAAAGTAATCTAATGAATTTTGCCATCAGAAAAATATTGCATTTCATTATATTATTTAAATCAGATCTTTAAAACAATCCATTAAAATTTAAACTTGGGATCAACCTAATTTTATTAATGCTCAATTATATTTCAAGATCCATCATTTGATAGGAAAAATAATGATGCAAGAGAAAAAAAAATTAAATATAAATACTTTAGATAAAAAAATTATTATTTTACATTGTTATTTTTTTTTAATTTTTCACTTAATATTTTAAAGCTATCTTTGTCTTTATTATTTAGAACTATTACCTTAATGCAAATTTGAAGAAAAAAAAAATGTGACCATTTGAATATGTATCTTACAAAGTGATAAAGATAATGCATGAATTCAGTCATTGTAAATCAAAATATTTTTAGGAGCATGAGTATTTTCATTCAACTGTAAAGTTATATTACAACAAGAGTAGTCACCATTATAAACAATAAAGTATTCAGAAAGTGTGACATTTTTTTTATGAAACATATGATATTTACAAGTTGTTGTAACTGTAAATTATAAACTGGTCTATAAATAATGTTTGAAGACCTATAAATGTCAGAAAGTTAATTGCATATCATTAAAATTACAAAACATTACATATAAAAATTATAAATTTATAAAAGCATCACAGCAAAATTTAGCAACTGTATGTATTTATAGGTTTGTATAAATATAGCAATATATATATAATTCATCATGACTAGTTTAAAATTCATATAAATCTCCTAAATATCTCTGATAAATTAAAATAGACTCATCATAATAATGAGTTTGTATACATAAATAATTGACTTTTCTTGAACTAAAATAAACAGAATCTGGCCATAATATTCATAAATATGCATGTAGCATTTTTAAGCTAACTTTTAATTTTATACATAACAAAATACTTGATATTTCTATACAAATATTTGTTGCAATTACAATAGTTTTTACTTTTATACAATAAATCAATCTTTAAATATTCTTTTAATAAAATAGTTACTTTTAAATTACAACAATTAAGATTTATTTTCACTCAAAAGAACATAAAAATATTGAAGGGAAAAAATTTAGTCAAAGAATGCACAAAGATAAACCAAGAGTTTAAATATATCAAATTTGGTAATGCAGAAGTTATAAATATATAAAGCAACATTAATATTATAGTATGTATGTCTATTTCAAAAATTCACTTCAATATAAAAGGATATGCATATACTCATAAAGAGTAATAGGAGAAAGTAATAGAACTGACAGATTTCTTAAAACTATCACTGCTTTCAACAAAATAAAAAAGCAGACCGAAATGAAAGACTATTTCAATCTAAACCCAACCAAAAAAAAAAAGAAAACTTACATACTAAATTAATACTATTTTTAAGAAAAATAGGATTTAAAAGTAATACATTTGAAAGTGATTAATTTGAGTGATATTAATTTTCTAAAGTCAACAAATTAAAAAAAACACACACACACACATTATGTATAGATATATAATGAGAGTGTGTGTTTTAAATCAGTAATTTAAAGATATTTTACACGATTTCAGTCTTTTAAGATCACTGTGTACTTGCGAAACCTTTCGAGATTTTAAAAAAGTTATTGATGTAAATCGTTAATGACTTTTTAAAAACATCTACAATATTCTACTTTTGTAATTTAGTGTGACAATAATACTATTTTCCCTTCAAACTTAAATACCTTTTTAAATTACATATTTTTGCAAATCTAGCTTAAAAGAATTAACAAACTTTAAAAAGTATTTTAGTAATTTTTCACCAAAACAATTTATTAAAATTTCATAATAGCAGTGAGATAATTGAAAAGAAAACTAAATTAAAAGATATAAATGACAGAATATTAAATATGCAATTTATAAAAACAGTTTTAATGAAAATGATAGGCAGGAAATAAAAATTTAGATTTGATTTAGGAATTTTAAAACATCAGATTTACCAATACTAAATTTATCCATTCATTCGGGCACATTATTGAATAAGACTGAATGTTATTTTCTTAAATATTCCAAAAACTGCATAAAATTCTCCATTTTCATGAAATCTGGCACTATTTTCTCGAAAATAATACAAGTTTTTAGATGCACAACATTTGAAAAGTAACGGACAAAAATGATTTTTTTTTTTTTTTTTTATTATAAGTTTCTACAAAAATTACTTTTGTCCATAGTTAATCGAAACTTTTTGGTTATTTTCTAGAGTAACTATGGAGAATCTGTAGTAGCTAGAATCCATCTGATCAAGAGATCAACATTTTTATTAAATAATATTTTACAAAATTATACCTACATGCAAAGGGCAAGCACTATACATTTTACTTGAAGAACAAAAACCTTGAAGGCTTTTGTTTTAACAGACTAGATCTTCAGGTTTATTTTAATATGTAGAATGATTTTTCCTGTAATTATTGTAAAAAAATAATTTTTGTTTAAAGAATTCATTGCAGCTTAATCTAAATATTACTTTTAAAAGTTTCTAATCAAACAATTGAATTAAATTTTAAACAATAAACAAGTCATAATTCATTGCTACATTTAAAATGCACATTTAGTATAAGTTTCTAATAGAATCAAAATGTATAACAATTTATAAGATCACTCCCAGAACATTACATAAACAAACATATAAATCTTTAAAAAAAACAATATAAGTAGATACCACATATAAATATGAAACAGAACACTCCATTAAATATATTAACATTGATCTAATATACCATAATACATTTCAGTAAATAGAAACAATCACCGGTGGACCATGTTTTTTAATAGATAACAATGAATAAATTAAGCAAATTTGAATAGAAACAACTTTAATATTCTTAATACCAAAAATAATACTTTACAGGAAACAATAAATTAATAATACTGAGTTTAGAATTCACTGCCTCAAATCACCATGGTACAAAAACATTTATGTTATGCAACATGAACAAACAATGTGACCTGCATCATAAGAGATAAAAAAATTAATAGCCAAATGTCACATTAAAAGCAATTGTTTTAAATTTTTATATATATATATATATATATATACATACATGGATAGATCTTAGCATGTAAGAAAATTCTGTAATTATATTAACACACAAAATTAAAATAATACTTTAGCATTTTAGACTTGAAATGTATAATACTTCATAATAATAAGTACACATAAAAATATCATCCATGATTGAGCAGATAAGAAAATGCTTACACAAAATACATGCATAGCAATATATTTGTCCATTGTTGTACAGATGATTAAACATTCTATATAGGTACAACTTTGAGAATTATTTATGTAGATGGGATCTATTCCTCCCACACTGATCCATACTCTTGCTTTGGGTAATACGATGTGTAAAATATATTCCACAAAATAGCAAACAACATTAAGAGACAATACACAGCAAATAGGGTCCACCCCAATATTTGCTCCCATTTCTTAACTCTCAAATTCCGTAAGCACACCAAACCAATCATGAGGCCAGCCAGGGCACCAGCAAAGTGAGCGGCATAACTGGTACGACTTTTTTCATCTTCAACATACCTGGCGTAGAGAGCAACACCAATATCTGTACCAGCAAATAACAAAATCGACAAAAGACGAACCCATCCAAATGTCATTTCTTTAAAGTTCTGTAAAATAAAGAGAATTTTCTTTTAAAAAATGGCTAATTTAATATTATTAATTACACTAGTTGGAAAAAAAAAAAGTTTCCAAAACAACAGATACTGCAAAAAAATAAATAAATGCTATAAAGATTTGATACTCCTAAACCTTGCCAGCATTTTTAAGAGAGAGAGAGTTTTATATTAATAAAACATACTGAATCAACTAAAACATTGATATATTTTATAATAATATATAAAAATTAAAACTTGAAAAAGATATTTTTCACTAACCTATTAACAAATCAATAAATTCTCTTGCAAAAACTCAATTATTAACTTTTTGTTTGTAGCATCATGCTTTTTGTTATCAAAAAGAGAAACACAACAAGGTAAATATAGGAAACTAAAATTTTATTAGATCCCCAACTTGGTGGCTTTCAGTAAAAACCAAGATCTAATTTAGATTTGACACTACTATTTAACTTTTAAAGAAATTATTCCTTTAAAAAAAAAAAAAATGGTAAGAAAGTAATTTAGGTTCAGATATTTGGATTTAGTAAGAAATCTATAAGAATCAACTATTATTTTTAAAAAAGGAATTTAATGTAGGAAAAAAAAGAATTTTAATAAGGAAAAGAGAGAAATAAAATAATTCATTAAAAAGGAAAATACAAAAATTTCTTAAAAGAGGAATTTAATAAAGAAAAGTGTTATTGAGAAAATTATAATTTCACAAGAATAAAAATATTTCTCTATTATAAAAGTTTTATTGACAATTTTTCTATCTAACATCTTTCCCTTTTATTCATGTAAAATTTGAAGTTGATCATAAATATCATCAAGTCAAGGGAAACTTTTAATGTGCATAACTTAGAAGTTGTGGTCCTTATTTTGACATAATTTAAATTAATGTGAAAAATAAATGCAAGTTCTGTTGTGCTCGTTAACTAGCTGCTTCACAATGAAAATTTTAAAATTAGAACTCCAATAACGAATGAATTTTTTATGAACATTTTATTATTGTTCTAAAATAAGTGAAAATAATTTTTTAAAACAAGTATTATCATATCATTGGCAAACAAAGTGAATATGGGGGAAGTTTGCTAATAAATCAAATAAGAAACAAAATAAATAATCAATGCCTAGAATTGATTTATCACTGATATTCAATTATAACAAGAGCAACTTTATTTTAAAGATTATAACAAAAAAGGCAAACATATAAAGCTTACTTTTAATGTAGTATTTCAATGAAACAAATTTTAAAATAAAATTTGAACTACCATAGACAAAAACTGCTACATAAATTTATATAAAATGAGGCATATATTTGTTACATTTTAAGTTGACTAAATGTTAAAAAAAAATTAATAAAAATAAAATACAAATTGAAGCTTGCATTCAATGAAAAATTTTCAATTTCTAAAATTCTAGCATATAAATATGCATGCATTTAATACATGAAAACAATTATTGACACACACCTCTAAAAGACAAAATAAAAAACAGATTCTATTAAAAATATAAACAAAATAATTTGCTTACTATGATAACATTTGCTAAATGAGCAGATATCAAAGCATATACTCCTCCAGATGCCCCAGCTAAAAATGTACCAGGATCAGACAAAGAGCTTCCTAAAGAACCTACAAAAGTGGTATAGAGAATCATGCATATATCTTTTCTAATGCTTTAAATAAAGATTATCTAAATTATTATAAGCAAATAATTCACAAAAACAAGTACTAAAAACTGAAAAAAATTTGTTTATAAGTGTGTGTTGAAAGAATGGTAGTTTTGACTAGGTATATTTCTAAAAATTAATGATCCATTTTCTGGCTTCATATGTTCAAAAAGGATTTTACTTAACATGGTTACAATTAACAATATTTAATTAAACTTAATTGTGAAATTAAAAATTTTAAAAACTTTCTTATTGATTTTAAAATGGATTAATCAATATGCAAAAAAAAAAAGAAATATGGCTTATAATTCATTGTATTATAAAGTATGAAATAATTTTCAAATATTCATTAATCTTACTATTTTATACTAAAAATTATTATTTTAACTAATTTTTAAATTATAAGAAAACCCACAATTCAGCAATATATATAAAGTTTGAATAATTTAAATATTGATACAAAATCAATTTTATTTATGCAAGACACACATTAGTCAAACATTGGGAATTGTTTTCCTCTTTCAAAATTTTTTATAAATTATCTTTCCTCTTCTTAAGTACATAATGCATAATTAAGGCAATGTTAAGTACAATACAATTATTATATTTGTAATAAATTAACGTAATATACTCAACATAGAATGAAATTAAACTACAATGAAACTAAATCAAATTAAACTATACAAAAGGTGACAAAAGAGGAAATTTGAAATAAATTGAAGTAAAGTATATTTTGGATAAATATACAGTGCACATATTTTGTGAAAACAAATACATGTTTAACTAAAAAATCTCACATACTTGAAAAGTATGTCTACGTATCAATTCAAAACCTCAAAATGTGTAGTCAAAGTTTATTAATGATTATTAAATTTTATAAAGGGGAAAAAAAATCAATGGAGAAATAATCAAAATAGGGGATTGTGTAATTAACAAAAAAAGTGAGTTTTTATATTATTTGTACATATACAAATTAAAACAAACAATAAAATCTTTAACAAAAATGAACAGTGTAATCATGGTTTCACGTATAACTGTGTTTCCTCTTATGCACTGCAAGAGCACCCATTGTGCCATTCCGGTGAAAAGTTGAGTTGGCAATGAACCTCCCGCCCAAGAGGACTAAAGGCGCTACTAGCGCAAAGTAACAATCTCCCACTCCGAGAGCATTTAGTTGAAACCTTCCACTCATCTTTTATTGTATATTGTTAAATATGCTACATGTAGGTTAAATATTTTTATTGTAATTGTAGTAGTTGTGTACGATAAATTAACGTGTTATTGTACTTGGGACTCGTTTTTACTACACCCAATTGAAGCATTCATACATAAAACGAAGACATCTACTACAACAGCTAAAAATTTATTACTAGAAGAATGCATTTAAATATTAAGATAGAACCACATATAACAATTATAAGGAAATACATTGTAGTAAACATTGGCTAATATCACAAATTAAAAAAGTATTACAAACATTTGAAATACCTGCTACAACACCACCTAAATAGACCAACATGACTCTCCACCATTTATGGACCATTTCCAAAGGGACTCCTAACAGCAACTGAATAAGAAGATTGAAGAAAATGTGCACTCCACTGAAAAAATATGAATGACGAATTTTTACAAAATGATTTTCATATTTATTATATAATAAATTATTCAACCTCAAAAGTAAATTATTTGTATTTAATAGAAAATTGACTGAAATTCTATTTTAAATAACATATATTATAACAAATATTTTATGAAACCGGTTACAAAATGTAAAAAAATCTCAAGAGTAATCTTATAAAGTAAATAAATCAAAATAAGAAACAGAAAATTTCATGAGTTTTGGAATATAAAAAGATACATGAATATTGCTTTGAGATTTTTACTAATATTTATAATCTTCAGCAAACAATTTACACATAAAAAAATCAGAAATATAATATTAGTAATAATTACTATCATTACTAAAGGGAAAATGAATGAAAAATTGATGAAAAACTGAAATTGATTACTGAAATGAAAAATTTAGTGCAAACATGATGCTAAAATGTTCCAAGAAAAGTTACATCGTTAGTTTAATGGAATTATTTTATGGGACTTTTTCTTTTATTATGCCTTTATTGTAGCAGAATTTCTATCTTTTAATTTGTACTTGTAAATTATCATACTCAGGTTGTCATATTTAGAGTAACACAGATGACAACATTGAAGCTTTAAAAATCTGTCTTCCAATACTGCAATGAACAGTACCATTCGTATTTTATAGTGATTAAACAGTAAGAAAATATATATAATTAGAAAATTTAACTTCCAATATATGAAATTTTTTTTTCAAATATGCAAATTATAAAAAATACAACTTTAAATCAAATTAGCTGTTTCTTTATTAAAAAACTTATTAACAGAACAATAAGTCTGATGTTAAGACAACCATTTATAATGTATTACTTTATAACAAAAAAAATTTATAATTGAGCTACTTTAGGAAAAATTATATGAAATTTTCTAAACCTTTTACAATTAGACAAATTTGTTCACAATTGACAACTATAAACAAAAAGAGGAACTAATGATTTCTTTATTATTGAAAACTCCTTTAAATCCAATAAATATATGTATATGTATATTTTTTTGTACAGGCACATTTTTACAAAAATATATTTTTAAAAAGTATTGCTTTCATTTACTAACATTCAGTTTAATAAATTTGTTTTTGAAAAATATTTACAGTGTGTCACAAATGTTTTTAAATAGACATGCTATTTATTCAAATAACTAAATAAAATAAAAAATTTATTGCATCGAAACAATTTAGCATGAATATATTTTGCACTTTGTATTATTTTTTTTTATCAAAAGAAAGAAAACATAAAGGAATGAATGAACTTTACTCATAAAAGAACAATCAAGTCAAATAAAAATCTTTGCATATTAAATAATTTTTAGTATAATAACCAATGACTAATAATTTTTAGTATAATCACCTAAGACTTTAAAAACACTTTTAATTATTTTGGTATAAATTCAGGCCTATTATGCTCTATTTTTTTCTTTTATTAGATATTTTAGATGCTATTTTGTGGAAATATGTTAGCCAATTCTCTCCTAATGTGTCCTATTGAGTTCAAATATAGCAACTAAAAAGTGTTATGATTTCTTATAACTTTAAAGCAACCTAAAAAAAAAACCATAATAAATACTTATTGTTATCCAGATTGCTTGAGGAATTTTAAAAAAATTAAGATATCAAAATTCTCATAATGATCCATGGTGCTATAAATAAATTCAAACTTATTAACTGCAGTAGATAATATAGATTCATAACTTCTCCAAATTTATATTTATTGGTTGAAATAAAGCTAATGTTTTGAACTTGTGATTTATTTTCTCCAAGTCCTTATGAGCCCACTAACTCTGAATATATTTAAAGTGCTTTCATTCACAAATATCTCATTCCTTCAATATTCTAAAAAAGAACATTTTCCCATGTTTTTTGATACATGAAATTTGAATTTTTAAATTATTTTCACTTTCAAAGCTTTATTTCTTCCTTTCCCTCCTCTTCCATGATATTAAGGTTGATCACAATATTTTTCAAAATAATTGCAGTTACACATATTTTATAATCTTACAATTTTAGTTGTTAATTTTGGATTTTTAAGAAAAACTTTTTGCATGATAATTCACGTCCATTCTATGAGACATTTTTTTTTTTATCTCAAATCATGATATTCTGTTAGATGTATGATGCTTTTTTTTACATGTAATTTTATGATTCATGTAAATTTCTAATAAAATATGCTTGTCTGATCTAGCCATATAATATTTTGAAATAAATTCTGGGGGAGAATTGTTGTTGTTTCTTATCCCACTTGGTAGACATCTATACAAAGCTCATGAACCCATGTGGCTCATGGTTGGTTGAAGGTTGCAGGGGCAGTTTCTGTGTTGTAATGGAGCATCCGCTGGTAGAAGTCCGACTTGGCTCCGTGACGCTGAGTTATTTTTACGGGATAGTTACCAACCCTATGCCCAACGCCTGCACTCACATTACACTAGGACTAACGTCTTAAAGTGATTCCGAACCACTACAAACATCTATGAAACCCCTGGAACTCGAAACCTGTGGGACTGAGAGCCAGAGCTCTAGTCACTTGGCCATTCTCTTCCCAAAAGCATTTGAATTTTGTAAGTAAATGTTATTTAATGTGACAAGCTTTGCATGAAAAGCATTTTTAATTACAATGTAAAATTAATATAAAGCAAATAATTTTGATGTGATTTATTTAGGTTAAAGATTCATTTTTTTTTTAAAATCTTTAAAAAAAATTGAAAAAAAATTTAGATTTAGTAATTATACTATATTATTTGGAATAAATTGAAGTTTTTCTATTAAATATTTCTACTTCTTTTCTTGGAATTATAAAAAGAATAGTAGATTTGTGAAAACTTTGGAAATACTGAATGCATATATATGTGCATTATAGGTTTTACATCATAATGCATTATAAATCAAATAATAAAAAATTATATAAAAAAAAAAAAAAATTTTCTAACAAATATAATTCAAATTAAAAGATTAAAATAATGTAATTTAAAGAAAATATACATAAAAAAATTTAAATATGACTGCTTACCCAGCATGTATGAACATGTAAGTGAGGTAACGCCATGCTTCATATCGTCTTCTCGGATTATAAATTAGGACACTGCCAATTGGAACTGGACCAGATGCACTTAATTCACCATATTTCACACAATAATATATAAATATTCCAATCTAAAGAAAATTATATATATTTAAATGATACCTAGTAATTTAAAAAAAAAAACATTACCAACAAATGTTTTTTTTTTTTTTTTGTTGGATTTTCTAATCACTTTCGGATATTTTTTTTTTTTATAGAGAAAAGTCAAGAAGGTTTAAATATAAAAACATTTTTTAAACTCAATAATAATAAAAATTTTTAATTTTTTTAAATAATTAAAATTTTTAAAAATAAAGAAAAAATGTGTAGAAAGTTAAAATGGGTTCTTTTTTTTAGTTATACTAAAAGCCTTTTCTTTTTAAAATCTTAAATTTTTCCCAAAAATTCTCTTTTATTTTACAAAACATATATATATATATATATAAAATATGTTATGAATATAAAAAAATTTTAATGAATAATACCATTTACTTTCTGTAATAGTATTTTTCTATATGAAGGAAAAAAAAAATGCAACTTTTTAAAAATTGGAGATGGCTGAAGGCAATTAAAGTAATTACCTCGATTAAACTGATCAAAAAAGAAGAAATATTGGTGGTGGATAGCAGTTATATTCTTCAATGTATGATCGTACGGTACGGTAATAGCTTGCTGATTCTTTGGTACAACAGCCAAAGCAGCAAATCGAACAATTCTCTGGAAACGAGGTCGATTTTCTCCAAGCTCACGAGCATAAACCTAATTATTGAAAATTAAATATTTTATAAATACTACACATTTAAGTCTTATATGAGGCACAAAAATTTATTGAAAAGAACATACCTTAAAAATAAAAATATGTTATTTACATAGTCTTGATTACAGAATCTATATTATTCCGTTATTGATGAACTTGATAATTTAAATCATGAAAAATTCCAGATTTTACATACTTTTATTATTTGCCGCAAAAACAAAAATTCCAATAATGCCATTGTTTCCAAAGTAATACAACTATATAAACTCAATTGCAAAATTTAGTTTATAGATTAAAAAAGTCTAAGATAATAGAAATGTATTTTCCTACAATTTCATACAAAATAAATTATACTTAAAATGTAACACTAATTTTATGTATTCAAATAATATAATCTTGTCCAATATAAATTATAAAATTCTCCTCAACATTCATCAGAAATTTATTCTTGTAAAATTACAAATAATTATATTCAACTCTAGCTCTCCTTTCAGTTTAATAATTTTTTTCACTTCTGCATAAGATGATGCATAAAAATATTATGGCAGTATACAAAAAGGTAAAAAATCATTAAAATTCAATACATCTTAAAAATTTACCAATTATAACTTTTTGATTTGTTACATGATAAATTAAGATTTTTCAAAAATTTTTGAATAAAAATTTCATCATTCTTACGAACATGACATTATATATTTTGACATAAGTAAATGTTAGTCCCTAACCATTATCTCTATGGCAGACATTATTACAATTCCATAAATAAAAGATTTTATTTGGTTACTTTTGAAAAAAAAAAAAAGTAATTTATTATATATATAGTGCCTTGTAATCTGCAAAGAGAAATTCTATATTTTTTAATATTTTAACCTACAGAATAGCAAAAAATTAATGTAATATTAACTTAATTGTTTATAATATAAAATTTACCATTCGTAAAAACTCATCATAACTCAAAAGACCATCATTATTAATGTCAGCCCATTCTAAAACTTCCTCAATGACTTCGTCAGGAAAATCATGTCGAAGTTCTTCACTAGACTTCAATATACTTTTCAAATAGCGTAATGGAATGGTTCCATCTTTATCTGAATCATACTATAAACAATAAAAAAATGTCATAAAAGAAAATTACATGATAAATATTATTACTACATGCATATTTAAATTATATGCCACAGTACAGTTATAAAGCTTTTTAAAAATATGATTTAGTTAGGCTTATTTTAAAAAGAAAATAAGACATCAAAAACTGCTTCTTAAAAACGTATTTAAGATTAATTAAATAAATCACAATATTAACTTAATAAAATATTCATGTTGTATTTATTAACAATTTATCATAGATCCCACTCTAACTATGCTGGAAACTTTAAAATAGATATTTCATTAAAAGCAATATTTATTTGACGTTTTAAATAAACATACAAGCAAAAATGTAATCATTCACAAATAAGATAATATGTATATACTTTTAGATTCACATTTCAAAAATCAAATTTAAGTTCAAAATTTAATTATTTATGATAGCGTATTACGTTTTCTCATTATATTATAAGTCACAATAATAAAATATATCAGTCAACAAATAATTGTTAAATAAAATTCATAATTAATAGAAAATATAAATTTTGTTATATATTAATCTTCAATTATATATTTCATGAAATGGACACTTTATTTCGTACTTAATCGATAAATGTTTAAAATTAATAGCATTTTAAAAAGATAAAATATGAAATAATTTACCTTGTCAAAAATAGGCTTCCAATACTGCAAAGGAAAAAGAAGAAATTTTTAGAACTCTTTTTTTAAGTATTTCAAAAAAATAAATTTCAAAAATTTTTGTACAAAATGTCTACCTAAAAAGGTAATAAAACTTACTCTTTCCATTTCGACTGAATCCCAATCTTGACTAACAGAACGGTGGGGAGGTTTATTTTTACGTTCTTCGGCCATTTTTAAGATTCCTATGAAATACGATTTTAAATTTTACCAATTATATGTATATCCGTTTTTAAAATTAACACATAAATGCGTTTTTTAGAAATGAGTTCACACAGGTATCAGACCAAAACATGACTCAGTTTCACTTTGCATTTGTTGACAACAGTGACAGATAATAAAGCAAACATTTTACAGTGGCAGTTACAGTTATTTGATCAGAAAGATTTAAATGTGAGATAAATGCATTTTATTCGAACTTCCTCATAATTATTAAAACTATTTCAATGTCTTTTTTATAAATTTATAAAAGTTTACAGTAACAGTTGAGTTTTCTTTAATCTTCCTTCTTTTGCATCAAAACAAGTGTGATCTTGATTAAATAAAATAGTATGCATGGAAAGAGAAATATCTTTGAATTTGAAGTACAAAATATTTTAACAAGAAATACGCAAAATGTGTAACATATAGTAGGAATCCAATAATAATATAAAAAGAAGCGCACAACAATAAGAAGCTTTTATATTAAAAGAATTTAACAACAATAAGAATTCCTTTTCCACAGACGCAGAGTAGGACAAACATTATGTCTGACAAAAAATCAATTTTTGATCCAATCTTCCTGAAAATAGTTTTTTAGAGGTTTCGGAGATTGAGGAACCAAATGTAATAGTTTCAAAGTCTTAAAATAGTTATCGCTGTTTCTTTACTTCTATATATGGTTTTTAAAGAGTTTCAAAAGGATATAATGGTTGCATAAGGTTTGTTTTTCTCAAATGCACATATTAAAATAATAACAGAACGATTATTTTCAGTTAATAAAAATGAAATTTAATGAGAATTTATAACATATCTGCAAAAATGTTTTAGATGAAATCATAATTTTCTGTAAATTTAGGGTTTTCTTTATTCTTTAACTTTTATTTTATTTAAGCTAGATATTCTTGTTTGTTCTTGTTTCTATTGATGGGTTTTCATTATTTTATCTTTGTAATATTTTGAGTATGTATTTTCCCTAATGGACTTGGAGGATCTGAATGATTTCAATGCTGATAAAAATTTCGTAATTAATTTTCCTACTTTGGTTCTCAGGACTTTATCATTTAAAAGCTGAAAATTCTCTTCTGCATATCAGGAAAATTTTAATATGAAAACATCAACGTCACCTAAATTTAATGATTTTTTGTTGTTTAGGTTCCCTTCTCTCCCAAAAGTAAGTACAGACTTATTTTAACAGGATTCCCTTTCGAAGTAAAAGTCTCCTAACGACAAATACCCTTTATGTGTAAGGTCTTCTATTGCAATGGTGGTCTGAACATTCATCTGAGAGCTTTCATGGGGAAAAAAAATTGAAGCATGAAAAAAATTTTCTATTTCTTTCTCTTTTCTTATTTAAATATGTTTCAAAAATTTTGTTAATGTTGATGATATGAGGGGTCCCCAAGTTTGATCGTCTGTGCAAAGCTTTCTCTTCTGTACTTGGGCAGAGCTTGCTAACTTCCATCCATTGATTATTCAAGGGATGGAAGTTAGCAAGGGCTAACTTCAAAGCAAGCAAGGGCAAAAGTAAGCAAGGCTGGGTCCTCTGGACACATTCTATTGTCCCTGATTCCACATATTTTGATTTCAGAAAATAAACATCCTAAGGAATAGAAAAAACAGAATCAATCTTTCTCAAAAAAAATTTTTTTTTTTCCACGCCATATTCTAGGAATTCATCCTCAATATTAAAATTTAAACAATGCCCAATATGTATTACAAATTTTACAACTAGCATATTTTTGAATCCCATCTAATTTGTGACTTTTCTAAACAGTTCGGCTCTAATTAGAAACATATCTGCCAACAAGTCCTTCAAAAAAAAAAAAAAAAAAAAAAAAAAAAAAAAAAAAGAAAAAAGAAAAAGAAAGAAAAACTACAACATTTCACTGTGAATATAAGGATTTCTAATTCAAATGAACGAAATAATAACACGAATACCATCTTATTCACAAAAGAAAAATCGAGTTTCTCCAATCTCCAAATAGATTGCTCTCCAAAATAGAGATAAATTGTCTTTCGTCAATATAGACAGTGTATAAAGTAACTGCCAAAATTTTATTACTTTTTCTGTGCGTAAAGGACTCTCATCTAGGTTACAAGTATGGAAAAAATTGAAAAATGTTTTAAAAATTCAGCAAGAATAAACGAACAAAATATTTAATTTGTTTATTTTTACTTGACTCCTCTCGTGATTTCTTTCCTCTTTTATTCTTAAAATAGAGGAATCTTCTAATTCAAAAATCAAATATCATAACATGTGACCTTCTATTGTTGTACAAGATTGTACTGGTCTGTTGGTTGCCATCATGCAGAAGACTTTGGAATCTGTTAATTTTTTTTTGTGTATATTGTGAAAAAATTTTCAATTTCCCCTCCCCAGAAAAAGAGAGAGAATACCAGATTCATGAGGTCCAAATCCATAAGCCATACAAATCCCGTATTGTCTCTTCCTAATAAATTGTTTATATAATATTAATAATAAATTTACAGTTCAAGGTAATTCAAGGTTCTGTTTCCCTTCCGTTTCAATGTATTGACATGACGCATCTAACAGTTTCCATTGATCAATGGAATTGCACAGGGATTGATGATACTCTCCTTTTCAGTTGTTGGGACCTTGACACTGAAAACAAATTTAAATATAAGTTTTCTGAAAAACATGGCTTAACTAAAAAAAGATCTCTTATTAAATATTTAAAAATGGAACAATCATTATAACTTGTTTCATTATGGTCTACTCTCGGTAAAAATGTGATTTCCCAAACATTATCTCGAACGTAAATTCATGCTTTAACAACAAGAGATCTTATCATATTTCTTTCTAACTTCAAAAGGAAGTAAGATATTTGCACCTGCTCCTTTCCGACCGAAATTAATTTCTGTAACCACTTTCAAAATCAGAAATATTTTTTCTATTCTTTTGCAATTCCATTTGTTTATAAATTTTGAAGGAAAAAAAAAAGGATAATTTCTGACTAAGATCACCTATAATATTCAATAGACAATTTATTCTTTTTGCAATATGATATCTTAAAAATGTACTTTGTCATCAATTTTTTTAAGTTCCCGACTATTTCATGATGTCAAAAAGATGCTTTCTAATCCTATTTAACTCTTTCACATCAAAATCAAAAAGTATCATTAACAAATCATGAAATATTAAAAAAAAAAAATTCGATACCATTATAAAATTGAAAAAAAAAAGATGAAAATATGAGGAAGATTTTATTCCATAACTTTAACTAAATATTACTGATATTATACATGCAAACTAATTCCTTGGGAAAATTAACTTTCTGTGTCCATTTAAAAATAAAGAGAGAGAGACAGGAAATTTTCGAAAATGTTTGATCATGTTAAATAACTAATTATCATAATTAAATGAAATAAAAATAAGCACCAAAAAAAAATTATGCCGTAAAGGATTCTTATGTATGGGAAAAAACTAATTCTGACTAATTCCTTAAAGCCAAAATATTGTACTGTTTATTTAATTCCAAACGTCTTTTGATGAGCACACGCGTTGACTCACAAGTTTGGCGGTTGTTATAAGAATGCAGCGGGAAAATCTGTCCTCTCCCAGAACTCTAGCCAAATATTTGGGGTGGCAGAAATATATAAAGATTTCGGGAAATAAACAAAAAATTCCAGCATTCGAACTTTGTTTTTAGAGTATTCTTCCAACTGTGCCATAAGGAGAGCGAATTATCTTCTCTGAATTTCTTCGAGACGAGGGGTGATTGCTTCACATTTATGTGCATGTTGGAGAAACACTTGAAAACTACCATCAGCCAGACTAACTGTTGGTGCGATTCGTTTACAGATGTCGTTATAATCAAGGTTGTATCTTTTCGTTTCCAAAATCAGTATGACGCGTTATTGAATTTAGACCGAAAATGGCGAAAACCGAAATTAGAAAAACTAAAGAACTTCAGTGAAAACAACTTCGGAATAATATATGCCAAAAAATGTTTGCCGTCCTTTAAAATCTTGTCACCAATGACATGAATTCCTCAGCTATACATTAAGACCATGTTTCACATTTAAACAAATTTATTTTATGGACAAAACGAATAAATAACATTCTGATTCGTAGACGTACAGAAAAATAATAAAAAAAAATTAAGTCAATTCCTACTTTTTTTTTTTTTCACTATATTGCAGAAAGTTCTTTATAAATAATTTTCATTAATTTTTTAAAGTTTATCTGGTACCATCTATTGGTAGATACATGCAACTTAAATCTAAGAAAAAAACTAAAATTAATTAATTAAATTTAATTACTGAATTAATATTTGAAAAAAAAGGTACTTACGTATTAACACTACCTTGGCTACAGTTGCGCCAATAAAGAGCAATCTTGTTGTTCGCACGCGCACGCAGTTATATTTTGAACGCCAACCGCAGCTACAGATTTGGCGGTTTTTAAAATTCTGCTTCCCTCAAACCAGTTGTCTTTTCTATGTCCCACATGATAAGCACACTGACTGAAATTGCATTTCCAAAACTTACGTTTACCAAAATAAAGTTTCACGTCATGGGAATTGGGACATTTTCGTTTTTTTTGGAAAAATATTTCGCTCCTGAAAAATAAAATTGCATCTTGTTCTGCTTCTGGCAAATCCCAAATACGCATTTTCGTAGCACTAAAAAATGGCGTCAAAAATCAGCAAATCTGTAGCTGTTAGATTGGCGCCACACAAAAACCGCCAAATCTGTAGCTGTTAGACTGGCGACACTTAAAAACCATCAAATCTGTAGCCAAGGTAGCGTTAATACGTAAGTACCGAAAAACTGTATTAACCTCAAGTGTCATCCACTACAAGTTAAAAAATGTATTTGAACTTGAGTGGGTGAATATAAAGTATTTTATGAACGATTGAAAATTTAAACAATATATATATAGGGAGAGTGTGAGCTAATAGAAGGAATGGAAATAATAATTCGGGCAACAGGCGTACCGGTTACGGATTTCCAAGGTGGTTTTAAGAACCACGAAAACCTCCACATCTTAATTTAATTAAAACATTAGCACTAAAAATGTAGTTGCTTAAATTAAAGAAAATACTAATTCATTTTTTAATGCTCTAAATCTAACTGGCTGAATGGCAAAACATGCCTTTGATTCAACTGGTTTGATGCCAATTTTATTCGTTTTCCACAATCGATTATAACGCATGTCATCAATTGAAGGAATCTAAGGCCTGTAAATTAGTTACGCACATTACATAAAATTTTGTTTTTATCTGCCAAAATTAAAATACAACATTAATTGCCAGCTTAAAATAAAGGAATTCTAATACTCGCTTACAGGAGTATATGAAGTAACCTATAATAGTAACTTCTATTAGAAATTTGAAAAGTGAGTTCTGAGAATGTTTATAAATAGCAGTTTAATTAAAATATTCTTAACGTTTTCTTATATAACATATAGATGGCAGCACGAGACAATAATTAAAATATCGAATTTTATATTATTTCGTTATCGTTTGCAATTAACAGAGTCTGCAATTTAACTATCTGAAGCAATAATTCGTTATAATAAATAAAATAAATTTTATGAAGTATAAAACCCATAAAACATTAATATTTAAGAATATTTAAATATTTTTAAAAATTATAATAATTGATAGCGATTAAAAAATTTGACAAAAATGTGGAGAATAGTGTTTTCTAATTTTTCATCTTCCTGTCTTCCTTGATAAGAGAAGATAATAATGTGCTCTATTAATAAATCTTTTAATTTTTAAGATACTATAGAAATTATGACATTTTATTTTGTTTATTTTTGTCACTTTATATAAGATTGGCAGAATTAAAATAATAATAATAAATAAATAAATAATAATAATAATAATAATAATAAATACTCCAAAAACACTACTCCACTTAAACAAGGTGTATTTTAAAATCTAACAAATATTTAATTTCTTTCTCCCAGAAAATATTTATACAAGAATATTTATATATCCTTTTTACGACATTTTTCAATTCCTTTTATTAGTTCACACTCTTTCCTGTATTTATCTTGTTCAAATTTCAATCGTTCATAAAATACTGTTTATTCATCCAATCAGGTTCAAATACTTTTTTTTTGAACTTGTAGTGGATGACACTTGATGTTAATACAGTTTTTTTTTTCAAATATTAATTCATTAATTAAATTTAATTAATTAATTTTTTAGTTTTTTTTTTAAGATTTAAGTTGCATGTATCTAATAATGTAAGAAGATGTAAGAGGAAAATTTCTGACTTTATTTGTAAAAAGAGCTTTTTCTGCAATGTAGTGAAAAAAAGTAGGAATTGACTTTAAATTATTATTTTTTTTTTATAATACTTTGTTTCTTTTCCAATAACTCCAAAATTGAGTATAAACTGGGAAATCTGAAAAACTACCTAGATGTGGAAATTTCATAGTACATACGGGACAACAGCGTCAAAATTTCTCCTATCGGTTACTTTTGGTACTTTTTGTGAAATCATCTCTCATGTCTTCTACAGTCTATACAGGAAATTCAGTTTCAATCTGTTTTCATTAGTTTTAACTGCAGATGCCTTCAAAAAGAAAATCTATTTTATGACTCAACATAATATATCTAATATAGAAAATTCTCGTGTCACAGTGTTTGTTGCCAAACTCCTCCGAAACGGCTTGACTGATTCTTATGAAACTTTGTGTGTATATATTTGGTAGATCTGCGAATTGGTCGTAATCTATTTTTTAAACCCCTATGATAAGGGTGGTCCCCTAAATATTTTAAAAAATTTCGTAAAACAATGTAGTTTTTTTTTTTTTTTTTTTTTTTTTTAACCTCTTTAGTCATGACATTACAGCACGTGTGCTTAAACAAAAATTAAAGTCTTTAATCGGCTTCATTTTTTTACTCTTATTTAATTAAATGATCTTATATAAATCAACACGTGTTGTGAACTCGCGGCCAACAACGGCCGTTGCTTTACCTGTATATATTATACGCTACGTTTTTTTGTGGGACTAGTTTTAATTTAATCATTTTGACTTATTTGACTTTACCTTTTAACAATTATAAATATACGTGTTTTGTTAAAGGTAAGTCAAATAATAAGAGAACGAATACTGTTATATTTGCACGTTAGCGTGATAATGTCTTAAGTTGTCGTAAGTTATATTCTTTGCACGTAGCATTAAATTATATTTACACGTGTACCGTGTGTTAATGTTTTTAATTAAGCAAAATTGGCAACTTTATTATTGTTCTAAGAAAAAATAAAGATGGCTGTTATTGCGTTTTAACTTACAGGTGTAATTGTGTTGTAATTTACTTTATTGTGGCCAATCTGGAATTCCAGTAAAGTAAGTGTTATTTGCAATCCGAAAGCATAAGATTATCGAAAGCTTAAACTTATAACGACAAACTATTTAGCGGCACTCTGTTACTCCTTTCAGGTGATTTCAGGCAAACACTTCCTGCCATTCCACTTTCAACGTACGCTGATGAGATCAACGCTTGCTTAAAATCATCGTCACTGTGGCGTAATGTTGAAAAATTACTACTAAAAGTAAACATGCGCGTTCAAATGCTTCAAGATCCATCCGCTCAAACATTCTCAAAACAACTGTTAGATAATGGCGATGGAAAAATTGCTGTACATGAAAATACTGGATGCATAAAATTTCCGACAGATTTCTTCACAATCATCGATTCGCAAAATAATCTCATTGACCACATATTTCCCGATGTATGCACACAATTCCAGATACAACAGTTGTTGCCAGGGAACTCGGTGTCATGCAAACCTATCGATACAGTTTGCGATGCCAATGAAGCTGTAAATTATCCAGTTGAGTTTTTGAATTCATTGATTTGCCAGGCATGCCACCGCATCATTTACAATTAAAGGTTGGATCTCCGGTTATTTTGATTCGTAATTTGAACCCACCATGGCTGTGCAATGGAACACGATTAGTCATTAAAAACTTAATGAAAAACGTTATCGAAGCCAGCATTTTGAATGGCAAGTACTGAGGCGAAAATTTATTGCTGACACGAATCCTTATGATTCCCACAGATGTGCCAATTGAATTCAAACGTATTCATTTCCAATTAGATTGGCATTCGCAATGTCAATCAATAAGTCGCAAGGCCAAACGATGTCTGTTTGTGGCTTAGATTTGGGCACACCATATTTTTCCATCGGACAACTATACGCGGCATGTCCGCTTGTGTGTAAACAATCCAGTTTGTTTGTGTTGGCTAAAGACGGACTAACCAAAAATATTGTACACTCCATTGCACTTAGAGATTGATGTTGATTATTTTTAATAGCCATAATTAGTAGTAAATATGTAAATAACTATTTTTGATGTATATACAGCTATTATATAATGTAATTTAAAATATATTTGTTAATTCAATAAAGTATAAAAGATGAAATAAATAAATGGTTAGTGTATTATCATTTTATAGGCCGTCATTGTCTGCAAACGTTCCATTCCCTTCCAACCATAACCCCATTCATAATAACTCCATCATAACTAAAAAATATTTTATAGAAATAAATGGCAAAACAACGTTTGCCGGGTCCACTAGTATATATATATATATATATATATATATATATATATATATATATATATATATATATATATTATATCTGTGTGTGTGTATTTTTCTCCATATTCTTCACTCTTCACACAATTTAGTCGAAGCTTTACTACTTCAAGGTATAATTTATCATCACCTTATTGCTTGTTATCGTCCATCCCATACCGCAAATTTCTCTACCAACATTAATACAACTCACAAATTTAAAAAAAAAAAAAAAAAAAAAAAAAAAAAAAAAAAACTGTTAAAAGATGTGAAACATATCCACAAAATTTTCCCTTTAAAATCCTTATTTACAATCTTACTAAAAAAAAAAAAAATTAACACACTTATCACACCAAGTCCTCTAATTTAATTTACTTGTTAAAACGATTTCTTGATACCATTTTAAACCTTGTATTTGATAAAATTTCTCTTAAAGGCGTTCTTGATAATCAGAAATAATTTTCCAGAGCTAATACCAAACACACAAAAATTAAGATACATTATTATATTTGAAAGTTTGGTATAATACATTCCACTTTTAGTAGGAAAGTTTTCAAATTTAATGAAAACCTTCGAAATGAAAGCGTATTCTCTCTCAATATATATATATATATATATATATAATGTGTGTGTCTCCCTCAATATATATATATATTGAAAGAGATTTACGGTACAGTTGCAAGGGTGAAAATTTTCTAGAACCTTGATGCAGACTCTGATCATATTATCACTGGTATTAAAATTGTTGGTTATTTGAATCTTTGATATATTCTGCTAAAGGAACAAAATTTAGACTGACTTTCAAACTTAATATTAAAACTCTTTTACAAAAAGTATTAAGCAAACCTTTAAAAATACTGCAAGTGAAAAATACTGAATTATATCTGAAAACTTCTGCTTCCTCCTCCACTTCCACTGATTTTTTAATAAATGGAAATTGAAAATTTATAAGCAAATAAAAATTGTATTCTAAATCAATGTTTTAAAACATGTTGGTGAGTGTGGACGCATTTGCAAGTGTCAAGACATTTATGATTCCGTTTTCCTGAGTTACGAAGGCAAAAAACAGTTTAGTATTTCTGAACAGAGTTAATGAAAATCAGAAAACATCAAGTATTCATGTAGCTCAAATCCGCTCTGCAATGTTTGAAGAAGGACGTAAACACAAAAATAAAAGTTCAATATTAAAAAACTGTAGTCGTTCATCCAGGGGTCTCCAAACTACGGCCCGCGGGCCAAATCCGGCCCGCCAGTGTCATCAATCCGGCCCGCGACAGCGAATAGCTTATTGTTGCTGTAATAAGTTGATAAAAAACACAGAATGATAATAACTCGGTTTTATTTACTTGCTGGGTAAATCTTAATGACAAACATAATACGCAGAAAATTTAACTTAAGCATAACAACTAACAAATAATTGAAATGAATCCCACTAACATTATAAACTAGTGAACGTCCCGCGGTTACCCTCGGTAGCTATGTTGGGGTAAAGAGTATCGCATTTGTATGTATATCGATGTTTGGAATACATATATTCTGAATCGAACATATGATTTTTATCCTGAAAATCCCACAGGAACGGAAAAAGCTAAATTAACACCAATGAAACCGCGGGGTCACTTGTCAAGTGTCATGGTCGTATCGATAAACACAATAGTAATTGAACCAGCGAATTTTAGCAAGCGTATGCTCACTCAGAGCGAACTCGGCGACTAGTCTAGAAATTATAGATAATGGCAAAAAAATTAAAACGGTTTTGGCTCTTGGTACTTACTAGAGTAAACAGTATGGCCCTAAAGCTGGAAAGTTTGGAGACCCCTGGTCTACTTAGGTAGCTAACCCATTACGAGAGTGTGAATGAGAAGTTTTGAAATCAGAATTTTTTAATAATTGAATATTTATATCGGGAATCGGAAATTTTGATAATTCCAACTGAGGGATCTTTGAACAAGAAACTACTGTAGATGGAAATAATTTCATTTTGTGATGGCATGTGGTGACAACATTGCAATTACGGTTACAGGCAATTATAGTACATGCATCACTAGAAATAATCAATGTTGGTATTGAATTTAACAAAAACGCAACTAAGACATGGCTAATGCAGATATACAAATTAGATCTGCACGATGAAATTAAAAGTGGGTCACCTTAGCGATACACTTTTTACATTACATCTCTTCATATATAAATCACACAAAATTGAAACTACTGATGTATCTATGAGAATTGTGTCTCTTCAGAGTTTGACACACAAAATGGCTCTTCTAAAGTTTGAGATTTCAAAATAGTTTTTTTTCCTACAAATATATAAAATAAAAATAATTAAAATGCAATTTTAACTTAAAGATTTCATTCATTACTTATATATATATATGTAGACTTCTCTACCAGTCTAACAAATGCGTAACGGCCGAAGTTGGCTGTCTAGAGGTGTATTTCAAAACGAAGTCAAGAAACATTGTTTTTCTCAACAACAGATATTTAATGAAGCACTTTTTATATGTACAGCGATATTTACATTAATTATTAATACATAACGACCATTTCTCCTCGCTGCTTGACGCAGCTCACTCCAGTCTCGCCTCCTCTCGTTGTCGGCCAGCGTTCTTTTTCCGCGCCCACCTACGGGTCTCTCCTCCCAGGACAGAGTTCAAAGTCAAATACTGCAAAAATAGTCCGTGATGTCGCCATCTGGTGATTACCACACAATAAATCCTACATGTATATATATATATATATGTAGGATTTGTTGTGTGTTAATAATATATATATATATATCTATATATATATGACGATGAATGTGACGAAATGAATAGAGTCCCGCAAGAGAAATGTTTAGTCAGAGATTATAAAAGGTAAGAAGCTGAAGTTCTGTAGGAAGATGCGAGAAAAATGCAAAGTTAGTAGGGTTAGTTCAACAACTGAATTTAGAATGTGTAGAACGGAAAAAATAAAAAATGGAGAAAGGAAATCTCTAAAAATGAAAAAATAAATCTTCAGAAAAATCTTCAGTTAAAATAAATGTTTAGAAATAAATGAAATAAAAAAGGAAATTCTTCATAAAAAGTAAAAATATATTTCACCAAATGTCCCAATGCTTTGCAACTAAAAAGTACAATATTCTTTCTCAAAATAGAAACATGATGTGTTGCACAATGACGAAGCAAGTTAAAACCCTAACAGGTTTAACAAAATTTTCAATAATAAAAATACGAATTTCTATAAATAAAAAAAGAATCGGTATGAATTAAATATTATAAAATGCTCTGTATAAATTCACTTTGTAATTCAGTAAACATAATTCAAGAAAGTTTGTATGTTAATTAAAAAAAAAAAAAAAATTGTGAAAATTTGTAAACGTAACTCAAAAAAAGTTTCTTGCAAACAATTAAGAGAAGTTTCAGAAAAGATTTTTAAAAATGTGTAAATTGTTAAGAGTAATGTATCAGAGAAATATGTAGTTCTTGAGAAATGCCCTCAATTTTTGCTAAATTACTTATTATACAACTGAAATAAATTTCTTTACAACATAAACAGGGAGTGAATAAAAAGAACACTATTACTTCTTAAATAAAGGTAACAAGTTGTTGAAAATGCATAATTTGTTATTTTTTTTTATATATGTGTCTTTGGTACATCTTGAATAAAGGTAACAAGTAGTTTAAAATACGAATTTTACGGTGTCTAGCATAAATAGGAATATGGCAAAAACCCGAAGTTAAATCCCGTGTTGAAAATTTTTGCATGATACAGCTTATAACAGAGTCAATTCTGGGAATAGATTCGCATGTAATTTTTGCAACAGAATTTAATTTTCGAAAAAAATAGCGTCTCTTTGTCTTTAATTCTTTTACAAGTCAATAGAGTTTTTTGCATAACGTTTTTTTATCGTCCGATATTTTTTTTTCTAGTGCATGTTCATAGGAAACATTGCACCTATTGCGCATGCGTATCTATAATACTGCACTACTGGGCTATTCCTATGAGCATGCACGCTAGGAAGAAGAATATCGGGCGATAAAAAAACGTTATGCAAAAAACTCTCTAATATCGCACGTACAAAATAGGGATTATTACTTTCATTCGTTAAACCAGCTTGCAACAACTTCTCTAACTTACTTTTACCGTTTATTTCTTGATTTTTCCTTCGGATATTTTATGTATGGTCATTGTATACACGTAAATCAGAAGTTAAATTTATAGGATGAGGTTCTATGTTTACTTAGAACCAACAACTTACCAACATCTTATTTATCTTGTGAATATATTCGCAAAATGTGTTAATATTCATCAATTAATGAATATAACTCAACTTCCTCATTATTGACTATTTGAGAATCCACAATATGTTGTTTCTCAATTACCATTCTATCTGTAGGCAGGTGTCGTGGTATTTGAGAGTACCAAAACATTATTTGCATCACGTAAAATGTAAAATACATGAAAATATACCCTTACTTACAAACCAATTTTCCATGCACCCAAATTATTCTCAGGGAACTATTTATCATATACAGACCAGGAAACAAAACTAAATTGTAACTGATACGTTCATGACTTTAAAGATGTTTTATTTCTTTTGCAGATTTATCAATAATACTGTATATGCATTTAACCCTTACAGAATAATTTTCAATGCATTCTACTACTTTGATAAACAACTGATTTCTTGCAGACCAGGAAATAAAATGGAATAGCGAGATATACTATACCTACACAAGATTTAAAGCAATAATAACAACCACAAATTTGAGGATATTAAAAACCAAATCTCTTGCTGTACATCAGTTTCTTCCCTTTGTTTTGCCATGCAACTTATCTTTGGCCAAAAACCAATTGGCAAAACTCGTGCACTGCAAAAAAATCCATGTTACTCTCTTGATTTCTCTCATCTCATCAAACAAACAAAACCTGTACACACACGCACACCATGCAGTCAATTCTTTTTCTGACTGTTTTTTTTTTTTTTCCCTTTACCAGCCGTGGGGCATCCAGGGTCTATATCTCATTACTTTGAAGACGCTGGGAGTTCAAGAGCTATCAAGAAGAGGTTATCGTCTATTTGAATAAAAACAAATACAACTTAACAGCCAACGGTGTGGAGGCTAGCACCTCTTCAATCGTGGTACGGCAAATCGTTTACGCACAGTTTGTACAGGATATTAAAGTCATAAAGCATTGTAATTGGTTGCAGTCAGCGGTCAGATGCTATTATACCAACAGTTTTCAGGACAGAAGATCAACAAGATCTCTTCAATCTAAACCCATCCCCCTCCTGGATTTCTTTCCCTCACTTTTGCTCATTATTTATAGGTGAGTGTGGAAGTGCTCATATAGATGGAGGGAGGGCAAATGAGTGGGCGTGGACGAGAGAAACATCGTTTGCTTATGTAGTTATACCGCTTGTTGCCGTAGGGTGAGTGTAGTTGAGTAATTTTTTAAATTCTTCTTTCTTAATTTATTTTATTCATTATTATTTTTTTCTAGCTCTTACATCGTTGTGGGAATTCCTTGATACTTGGTGTCGTATATTCTTGTACGTAAAACGTTAAAAAAAAAAAAAAAAAAAAAAAAATTTTATGTGCCTTGAACTTTACCTTGTAAGTATTTTGAGTGTAAAGGCTAGTGGATGATGGATAGGATTTTATAAATAAAAGATATTAAAAATATTTGGAAAAAAAATATTTTTATTATCTCTTACTTATAAAATAACTCTACTTTGACTTGGACTGTAACTTGTAAAGTATTTGAAGTGTAAAAGCTAGTAGGAGATGCAATAGAATTTATAAGTAAAGGATATTAAAAAATTTCGAAACTAATTTTGTAATAATTAGATCTTAAAAGGAACCGAAAACTGATTTAAAATCATAAAGAAACATCTCTAAAGTGCTTTTTTTTTTATTATTCATTTTATATCTACAACAATTTAACCAGAGGAGAAAAATTCGAGAAACAATAAATTTGCAGAGAAAAAAATGTGTTTACATATACGGTAGCTGAATGTCAATACGAATGAAAAGATTTCATATATTCAGGGCTTACTGGTTGTTACATTTTTCACAAGTACAGCAAATATATTTTAGGATTTATAAGACCCATAAGTTAGACTTTAGAATTTAGACCTTTTTTTAAAAATAGTTTTATAATTTTACGTTAAAATCATTCACATAACAATTAATGTTACTTAATTAAATGAATTAATAATTAAAAAATAATTAATACTTAATTAAATTATTATTATTAATGTTAAGGGTGTTACTATTAAATATTAAATATTAATATTATTTAAAAAAATAACATTTATAATCATTAAGGTTATTGTACTTAATGTTATTAAAAATTATTAAAATGTTAATAAATATTATTTAAACAAATATAATTTTCAAAATTATTGACAAAAAATTACCGATAGAAAAGTTTAGACCAATACAGTTAATATTTAATTTAAAATGTATTTACGTTATTCATAAAATAAATGAAATCAATTTAAGATTAAAACCTTTTATTTTGAAATTATATGATTCATAAATAAAATTTTATCTTGATCATAAATTTTCTTTTTGATGAAAGTTTCGTAGAAAAAAATAGTTCTTGTTTAGTTTATTTTTCAGCCTACTATATTTCTCACAAAAAGTTTTAATAATCGTTAAATGTATTCCATTGCTTTTCATTTCCATGGTTTTCGTAAAAGAAATGACATCAATTTAAGATTAAAAACTTTCTATTTTGAAGATTACATGATTGTGCCATAAATAAAATTTGTATCTTAATCATTAATTTTTTTTTTTTTTATGAAATTTTTGAGGGGAAAAAACCGTTATTGTTTAGTTTAATTTATTTTTCAGTCCATATATTTTACAAAAGTTTTAATAATCATTAAATATAATCCATTGGTTTTCATTTTCATGGATTTCATTAAAGAAGTGACATCAATTTAAAATTCAAAACTTTTTATTTTAAAAATTATATGACTGTGTCAAAAATAAAATTTGTATCTTTATCATTAATTTCCTTTTGATGAAATTTTTGAGGAAAAAAAAAACCAGTTCTTGTTTAGTTTAATTCATCTTTCAATCAAATTTTTTACAAAAAGTTTTAATAATCATTAAATGTATTCCTTGTAATATATTTAATATTAATTGCATAAAAATTAATGGAAATTACCAAATAATTTACATATTGAAATTGAAATAATTTACTTATTGAAATTAAATTACCAAATAATTTATTTATCAGTTATTTATCATGTGATCAATTTCATTTACGAGACAATATATAGGCAATATGATAGACAATTCTGATAATTTAATTCACATTTCGAATTGTGTCTCTTTTAACTATTATGTCATACTAAAGAAATATTTTTCTTTTTCTTCTTCATCGGCACAATAGTCTCTTGGTGGGTCGTCTGCCTATTGGATGGAAAGATGTTTTTTACGGGTAGGGCTATCAGCCTTACACCCAACAGTCATATTAGATCGGAACCTACCGTTTAAAATGGATTTCGAAATCAACATCCATGGCACCGCCGGGAGTGGAACCCGAAGTCTGTGGCACTGAGCTCTGGAGCGCTATCATTCCGCCATCAGGCGCCAAAGAAATATAATTCATATATAAATTGTTAATTACAAGCAATTCAAAAATAAATTAAATCCAAAATTATCATATTTATTTAAAATATTGGGTAAGATTAAATTTAAACATTTCGAGATTTTTTTTTAAAATAAAGTAAAAAAATATTTTATATTTTATGCTTTAAAAAAAAAAATCTTTTAAAGTTAATTCATTAGCATAAGAAAAGTGATTCTCCGATTCAAATGTGATTGATGCGAATTTGAAATTCCATTTAAAATGCGATTGATGTGAATGTTTTCTTCAGTCTTATGCTTTAACTCTTAAGTTGAAGGTTATTTTACCTCTTACGTGTTATTGGAGTACTTCGCTGGGTGTGTTTTGGACTTGTATCCAATCATCCAGCGAACAGAATTAACTTGGTTTATAATAACATGAGGGTAAGTATAAATTGATGAGATTATCCTCACGATGTTATAATTAATTTCTTTTTGGAGTTTACTTATTTATTGAACAATTTGTTTCACGCCTTGTTTTTATATATTTTGTATAAATAAATACGCATTTTTTTTAATCTGCCAATACAGTTCCCTTTCTTAATATTTGTGTTAATCAATGATTTTCTGTTTCGTTGCTACAATTTATGCGCACCTCGGATCTTGAAACTCTCTCTCTCCTTCATTTAGTGTCTGTATGTGTGTGTGTTTTATATTGTCTAAAATATAATAAAGAAAAATTGTGTTTAAATCATTAAGGATGTGTCGTTTTTTTTTCCCGCATAATAAAGAGAAATCTTCAACAAAAACTCTACAAGAAAATATTATTTAATGAGGTCAATGCCAGCTTTCATTAAATAAATTTTCAAATTCAAAATAAATTTAAATATATTTTACTCTGCAAAACTTAAATGATATATTGGCTTTTTAATACATCATCAAAAATTCTACAACAAAAAAAATAATATTATTTAATGAGGCCAATGCCTACTTTCATGTAATACTTTTTTACTTAAAATATGTAAACACTTTGGAATGAAACAACAGCTTTTTCTGCAAATAGGGATGGGACATCTTTAATGCAATATTCTAGAAATCCATTTTCAATTGAACAAGTCGTTAGCTAAAAGAAACTTTGATTCCTAATTTAACTTTTTATGATATCAAACTTTGAGTTTTATTTGTTTAAATCTCTTTCTATCGCAAATTTTATCCAGCCAACATGATAAAAGCACAAAGAAATTTTATACCGCTCTTTCTAGATTTTTTAAAAAAAAAAAAAATTCCTTTATGTTTTCCTTAAGCTAAAGCGCAGCTCTCTTACTTTTTTTTATTTGGTGTGTGTGTTTTATATTGTCTAGAAAATAATAAAGAAAATTGTATTTAATTTATTGCTGATATGTTGTTTTTTCCCCCATAATAAAGAGAAATCATCTTAAATTCTACATGAAAAAAATATTATTTAATACAGTCAATGTCTACTTTCATGTAAAAATTTTTAAATTCAGAATTACGAATTTATATTTAACTCTACATAACTTAAATGATTTATTGTCATTTTATACCTAAAATATGTAAATAAACACTTCTGAATGAAACTAAAACTTTTTTTCTGCAAATTAATGATGGAGCATCTTCAATGCGATATTCTTGAAATCCATTTTCAACTGATCAAGTCGTTAGCTAAAAGAAATTTTGATTCCTAATCTAACTTTTTTATGATAACAAACATTGAGTTTTATTTCTTTAAATATCTTTCACCACAAATTTTATCCAACCAACACAATAAAAGCACACATAAAAAAATTATACCCTCTTTCTAAAAATTTTTTTTAAATTCTCGTACGTTTCTCCTTAAGCTTAAGCTTAGCTGTCTTACTTTTTTTTTTTTTTTTTTGGCGTGTGTGTTTTATATTGTCTAGAAAATAATAAAGAAAAATTATATTTAAACTATTAATGATATGTCGTTTTTTCTCCTTAATGAAGAGAAACGTCAACAAAAAAGTCTAAAAAAAAAAAATACTGTTTAATAAGATTAATGCCTACTTCCATGTAATAAATTTTTAAATTCAAAATACACGAATTTATATTTTACTATACAAAACTGAAATGATTTATTGGCTTTTTACACCTAAAATAAGTAAACACTTCGGAATTAAACTACAGCTTTTTTTAAAATGATGGGGCATTTTCAATGCAATATTCTTGAAATCCATTTTCAACTGAATAAGTCGTTAGCTAAAAGAAACTTTCATTCCTAATCTAACTTTTTACGATATCAAACTTTGACTTCATTTGTTTAAATCTCTTTCACCACAAATTTTATCCAACCAACACAATAAAAGCACACAAAAAAATTATATCTCCTTTCTAAAATTTTTTTTTAAACGTTCTCCTTAAGCTTTCAGCTCTCTTAATAAATTTTTTTTTTAATTCTCGTACAAAAACGCTAAAATTAAATCAACATTCTACAATGATGGGGCATCTTCAATGGAAATCTTCAACTGAAAAGCAGATATCGTCGAGAGAAATCAAAAGAGGTCGGCAAAAAAATATTTGCATTAAAAGCCATTCTCTTTAAGCAGATATCGTCGAGAGAAATCAAACAAGAGTCGGCAAAATATTTGCATTAAAAGCCGTTTTTATGATATCTCGGGATCAAACACGAGCCATTCTCACCCCCTCGACCACTTTGCTTGCCCACCCTTCCCTGCCCAGCGCTTTTGCTAAATCCATTTTTCTTTGTTGTTCCGTGGCTGCATGCATCCCAGGTGTTTCTGCAAGGGGGAAGGGGCCCATCATTAATGGTGAGCAGGCGCTAGGCCTAGGTGAACATTGCGCGGATGGGTCATAAATCTTGAGGCACTTGTTTCGCTATGCTAATGGTGATCACGCCCCTAAAAAAGGGCCTGGGAGGTTGGGTGAGACCTGCTCTCGTCACGAGCTTCTTGACAGCCTTGTTAGCCAGGGGCGGCCCTAAATAAATGGGAACGAGGCTTCGTGGGAAATCTGGTTTCGCAGATTGGTTTTTCCAGGAATATTTTTAGGAAAATAACAACATATGTCCTGGTTGGATCCGTAATCAATTTCAGGTTTCGATCTTTGTAATCATGATCATTAATAGGATCATCAATAATTTCTGGTGTTCAAATTATTAGTTTAGTGCATTCATTATTTGTTTATTTGGACATTTATATGATTCGGTGTGAGATCTCTTGAAATTACTGTACTTATTACATATTAAGTATTGACAAATACTTGAAAATTATAGATTTCTAACTGAATACTTTCCATAAATATTGGATTTTTTTATGTGGATTTATGTGAACGATTGTGCACAGACGGTTTTTATGTGAAGGGTTGTATATCTTATATTGATTTATAAGAAAACTAAAATAGTGCATCATAACTGCTATTAATTTCTCTCAGATGATTGTCAATGTAATATTTTTATTAGTTAGTTGTTCGGATATTTATACGATTCGGTAAGAGATTTCTTGAAATTACTCATAATACAATATACAATTACATAAAATACACTGACAAATGTCGGAGAAATTATAAATTTCTAAACGAATACTTTCCATATTTAACTTATTGAATTTTTTTCATGTGGATTTATGTGAAGGTTTGTGTACAGAAGGTTGTTATCTGAAAGGTTGTATGTCTTGTACTGATTTATAGGAAAAACTGAAATAGTGTATCCTAATTGTTATTAATACTCCTTAGATTTCCAATGTAGTATTTTTATTAGTTAGTTGTTTGGACATTTATATGATTCGGTAGGAGATCTCTTGAAGTTACTCATAATACATCACCGCGATACTTTTATGCCATTTATGTGAGAAGTTACGGATTTCTAAGTGCATATATAACTCAGTGGATTGTTTGATGTGAAATTATGTGAAAGGTTGTGCCTATCAAATATCTTGTTTCAATTTGCAGGAAAACTGAAACAGTGTATCATAACTGTTATTAATTCTCCTCAGATAATTGGCAATGAAATATTTTTATAATATTTTTATTAACTAGTTGTTTTATTATTAGTTGTTTACATGATTCGGTATGAGATTTCATGAATGCTCGTAATACAACAACGCGATACTCACTTTTATGTCATTTATTTGTGAAGTTATGGATTTCTAAATGCATATTTAATTCAGTTGATTTTTTCATGGGAAATTATGCAAATTTTTGTGTCTATTAAATATTTTGCATTAACTTGTAGGAAAGCTGAAACAGTCTATAAGATACTTTTATAAATTTGCAGGGAAACTGAATCAGTGCATCATAACTGCTATTAGTTCTCCTCAGATGATTGTCAATGCATGGTATTAAGTTGAGTATAGCTTAGACAACGAGCAACCAAGGAATCTGACATCAAAAATTTATCAACATTTGTAGTTATATCGTAAGTTAATAAAGGTATTTTATTTATCTTTATAATGTGTTTAATAATTCTCAGATATTCTGTATAAATCTGATAAGAGTATTGGTATAAAAAAGGAGTGAAAATGGACATTTTAAATAAATTAAAAATAATTTATTAAACTTCTGTTGGTGTATTTGTAAAAACAGTTAGAAATTACTGCTAACTGATTCATTAAAATGAGCAATTTTTTTTAATTAATATACACAGAAATTTTTTTAAATAAATAGATGTTAAATACTATTTGATTTCTTTTTAAATAGATGGATTTCTTTTTATAATAATTGCGAAAGTAAAAAGTTTTAATCGCTAAAATAAAAATATATTTGTTTATAATTTAAAATTTTTTTGTCAAACAATTTATCGGTTAATCAAATATAAAAGTAAATTTCAGTAAATGTAACACGAGGTTTTAAAATTATTCTTTATTCTTTTGCAATATACAGATAGGTAAAAAATTTTCCCAATCTTCAAGTAGACATTTTAAGGACGGAGACTTTCTTTTGCTTAATTATTTTTAAATGTTTTTGCATCAGTAAAATTTTAATAAATAAATAAATAAATCTCAAAGTTTTAAAGAAATTTACGCTTTCCCGCTATGTTGCATTCGTAACAATACTGATCTTAACGAATATCTGAAAATCTTCATGGTAACAGCATTTAGTAAGGATGAATTTCCAATAAAAACCAATGCGAACCTGGGCATACACTATTACTTCATGTTTTGCATTATTCAAACGGGTAACTTTTCCCAACCTTCAAGTAGACCTTTTCAAGGTCGGGGACTTTCTTGAGTTTAATTGTGATTAAATGTTTTTACATTAAAATTTTAATAAATAATTAAATACTTCAAAATTTTAAGGAATTTTATGCTTTCCTTTTACGTTGCATTTGTAACAATACTGAGCTTCTAGTTGGGCAATCCTGATCTTAATGGATATCTGAAAATTCCATGGTAGCATCACTTAATCTGTTGATGAAATTCCAATACCAACACATGCGAACATGGGCATACTTCATTTTTTGCATTATTCAGATAGGTAACATTTTCCCTCAACCTTCAGCAGACACTTCAAAGTCGGAGACTTTCTTCTGGTTTAATTGTTTTTAAATGTTTTCAAATAATTAAAATTTCAATAAATGATTAAATATTAAAAAATTTGTAAGGAAATTTATGCTTTTTCGTTATGTTGTATTCGTGACAATACTGGTTGGTAACAATACTAATTTCTTCTAGTTGGACAATCCTGATCTTAACAGATATCTGAAAACTCCATGGTAACATCACTTAATCGATTGGTGAAATTCCAATATCAACAAATGCGAACCTGGGCATACACAATTACATCATTTTTTGCATTATTCAGATATGTTCCCCTATCCTTCAGGCTGATCCTTCAAGATCGAGACTTTCTTCTATTTAATAGTTTTTAAATGATTTTAAGTTAGTAAAATATCGATAAATAATTAAATACTTGAAATATTTAAGGAAATGTATGCTTTCGCGCTATGTTGCATTTGTACCAAAGCTGGGCTTCTAGTTGGACAATCCTGATTTTAACAGAAATCTGAAAACACCATGGTAGCATCACTTAATCGGTTGATGAAATTCCAATATCAACCAATGCGAACATGGGCATACTTCATTTCTTGCATTATTCAGATAGGTAACAATTTTTTCCCCATCCTTCAGGTTGACACTTCAAGGTCGAAAACATTTCTTCTTTGTGAAGCAGCACCACCTCACTTCCGACAAAACAAATCTCATGAGACAGTAGCCAACACCCTGCGTCGAAATAATCAACTGCACACAACACTAGTACGTGAATGGGAGAAATTATCATAAGTTGTAATGGCTTTTTGCACACACACAAATCCCCATCTCTTTCCCAACTATTGGAAGAGCTGGAAGAGGTCAACAAAGTCACCAGGAGGGGGGAGGGAAGTTTGTACATTTTTTTTTTTGTTCCAAACACGCCCAGATACCTCTCACGGACAAATAAGCTGCCACTCATTTCAACAAGTGTTGTACATCTGCGGCATCCCTTGTTTGTTCTAGGAAGCCCGATGAATTTCACACTCATCGACTCATCTCCCCCTCCCCTCTTTGTTGACCTCCCCCCCTTCTCACTGAAAATAATAATTGAACCGATTTTCCAGGTGTCAGTCACAGGGGATGGTATACCCCTCCTCTGTTTCTCATTTTTTGTATTTGCTTTTGCCGTTTCTTGTCTTCTGATTCTTTATTCATTATTTGTAAGGGCTTTTTTTTTTTTTCTTGTTTTAGTTTTAACTTTGTATTTTTTTTTCTTTTTTTGTCTGCCTTGATTGCATTTTGTCGATTATTACCTATCGATTTTGTATCGGGATGGGTTTGCCATATGTTGTTTTTTATCCTTTCTGTTAATGCCTTTGGCGATTTTTATTTTAAGTGTTTTCAAAAATATGTTGTGGAAATATTTAGTTATTTGTTTTTAAATAGAACGGTGACTTTTAAAAGGGATGTCTTGATTCCCAGGGGACGCAAAAAAAAAAAAAAAAATAAATAAATAAATAATAATAATAATAATAATAATAATAATAAATAAATAAATAAAATAAAATAAAATAAAAATAATAAATAAATAAATAAAAATAAAACTAAATAAATAAATAAATAAATAATAAAAATATAATAAAATAAAAAAATTTCAAAATCTGTCCTTTTTTATTTATAATTTATTTTAAAAAGTTAACCATCTTAACATTTTGTAATTAAAAATTGTTTACTTTTCAATTCCTTCTATTAGCTCACACTCTCCCGATATATATCTTGTTCAAATTTTCAATCGTTAATAAAATACTTTTTATTTCATTCACTCAAGTTCAAATACATTTTTTTAAACTTGTAGTGGATGACACTTGATGTTAATACAGTTTTTTAAATATTAATTCATTAATTAAATTTAATTAATCAATTTTAATTTTTTTAGATTTAAGTTACATGTATCTACCAATAGATGGCGCCAGATAAACTTAAAAAAATGAATGAAAATTATTTATAAAGGACTTTCTGCAATATAGAGAAAAAAAGGAATTGACTTAAAATTTTTTTTTTTTTTTATACTACTTGTTTATTTATATTTTTATTTTTAAAAGTTAACCATCTTAGCGTTTTGTTATTAAAATTGTCTATTTATTATTTTTTTAAATATTTTTTTATACTGCTGTAAATACTATAATCCCTTTTAGTGAGTATTTAATAGTGAGCATATTTTCAAATAGATTTATTACATTTATATAATAAAATTTATTTATGATGATGTTTTCATATTTTTTTATTTACATCGATGGGGGGGCTTTGGGAATTTTGATTTTGGGAAATGACTTTTTTTAATGAAATGTAAATAGGAAAGGTTAAAAACAGATTTTTAAAAATAAAAATGAAAACTTTGACTATACTTTTTCGAAAGAGTGCTATATAGAAGCAATGAGCATTGAATTAGAACTCCATTAATGTTTATGTACCACATGTTTGTTGATCCTTTTCTGTATGATTAGCTTCAGAAGTATGATTAGCTTCTGTATGATTAGCTTTCTGTATGATTAGCTTTTCTGGGCTTCAGATATTAAATTTGGGAAACTTACTTTCGATAATTATTTGTAAAACTCTAACTTGTTGACGCCAATCTACAGCTATAACTAACAGAGAACTTCCGCTTTGAACACTTTGCCGATTGAAAGCTGCCTGTGCTTGCTATTTCCGTCGATTTGTGTTTTGTAGAACAAAAATAGAGAAAGTGAAAAGATTAAATATTTTTTTTTTCAAAGTAGAAAGGAGATGGATATATAATATACAAATATATATTTCTTTTAATTTGCCTCGGACCGGCAAATTAAAAATTTATCCGCGGGCCGGATAGAACTTTCCGGCGGGACGTAGTTTGCCCAGCCCTGCCTTAAACAGTCCCTCCGGAAGGCAATATCCTCTTTTCATCATCAATCGATGAGTAATTCGTGATTCACGTAAAAGACACAAGAGGTCGCTGATGTACAGAAATAAAATATAAACATAATACAACTAATAATGCAAGCTGGCATATTATTAACATGATGAGGAAGCTTAGAGAAATCCATGTCGTTTAGATTGACTTCATTATTCTTCTAACTTAAAAAATTCTGCTTCGTCTTAATATTACTAACAGAGCTACATATATATATAGTCGATTGATTCTCAATTTTATTTTCGCACCTTTTAACCTTTTACTTTTAAAAAAGACATTAATGAAGTAAATTTTCTATATTTCTACTTTTTGTTGAACAATTTTTAACTAGATGGCAGCACGAGTTTATTTTTGAGAACTTTCAAATGTGAATGAAATATTGGGAGAAAAAAATTCACTTTATTTGTTTATATATATATCTCTATCTATCTCTCTCTCTATATATATATATAATATATAACTTTATTCAAACTATTCATATTTTATAATTGTAATTGAATTTTTTAGGATTTGCTATAATTATATATATATATTTTTTCCATTTTTAAGAACTCTTTAAATAATTTCACTCTGAATTGGTTTACCTAAATTTAATTGTGGATATTTTATAAATCATACAAACTACTTTCAGTTCCTTGGGATTATAAAAAATACTTAATAAAATAAACATTTCAAAAATTCAATTGAAATTCTCTATTTATTAGTAGAAAAAAGAAAAGGTGATGACAAGAATTGCGTTCACTTAAAGCACTGATTTCTACTTGAATTGCAAAATAATAATAATAATAATTTATCAGCTTTTATAAACTTATAAGACGTTTTACATTCAAAAGGGCTCCTCGTTTATGAAAGCAAGTGGTTGCAAGCCTACCAGAGGATTCATACCTGAATCCTCTGTAGGGATCCTGTCGTAAATCCTGTGGAAACGAACTTGTTGATGACGATTAAATTTCAACTAGAAAAGCAAGTTAATTATAACTGCCAGATTCGTGGCCCAGTCGCAACACACGCAGCTAGTATTCGGGAATCCACTGATGGCATTATTGTCTTCCTCAGCTTTCCTGAACGAATATATTCGATGATGATTATGTATTCGTAAAGCATCTCGCATTGATATTCAGGCTGCCTGATGGGTGTTTTTAGAGCTTCCACCATATGACACATTAATGCGGCACAGTTAACCCTAAAAGTCCTTTCAGAAAACACTGTCCTTGCCTCAACGTCCGTCGGTGGTACACAAGAGCCTCACGGATTTCCGAAGGGTATATAGTTCTTGATACGGAGTGAGACTTGGAGTAAAAGAAAGTAATTATTATTTGATGTTATTACAGGCCCGACCTAGCCTGGTAAGTAACAATTTGAATGTACTACACGTAATTGGAAGATCTCCGTTTAAAATCCATTTTCGCCAGGGATAGGCACGATACATTAATAGTCCGAAACATCTCTCCTTTATACTATTCCTTCTATTAGCTCACACTCTCCCTAAATATATCTTGTTCAAGTTTTTAATCGTTAATAAAATACTTTTCATTTATCCACTCAAGTTCAAATACATTTTTTTTTTTTTTTTTTTTGAACTTGTAGTGCATGACATTTGATGTTAATACAGTTTTTTCAAATATTAAAAATTTAAATTTAATTAATTAATTTTTTTTTTTAGATTTAAGTTGCATATATCTACCAATAGATGCCACCAGATAAACTTAAAAAAATGAATGAAAATTATTTATAGAGAACTTTCTGCAATATATTGAAAAAAAAAGTAGGAATTGACTTAAATTTTTTTTATTTTTTATTTTTTATTTTTTGTATACAAAGAAGAAGTGAAAAGTGCCACCCCTAAGAAGGCATTCTCAAGGTTATTTGTCACAGTTTGTGGATGTATAGTAGCAGAACCCATTCATATTGACTCCACGATAACGGTGATTCGAATTTATACATGCCTACCAGTGTTATACGTCAACATGTTACTTACATAACAGAACATTTGAAACAAGCAAAAAATAAATAAAGTAACACAATAACATAAACTTCAATTATAAGGTCCCAGAAGGCCCCAAACGTTGACCGCCTTACAAATATTATAAATTTTAATTTTTAAGAAATATAGACAAATATCTTGCTTTTATATACATAGAGAGAGGTCAAATATATTTTCTAAAAAATTCTAAAAGGAACCCATCGTACATCTCTCATTATACATTGAATATACACTGAAGTGACAAAAGTCATGGGATAGCAATATGCAAATTTTCAGATGGCAGTAGCATAAATGCACAGTGCTTTCGCTGAGCTTTCATTTCTGTTCAAAGTTATTCATGTGAGAAGAGGTTTTGACGTGATGATGACCGCACGACGGGCAGACTTTGAACGCGGAATGTTAGTTGGAGCTTATGGGGTCATGCCATTTGAATAGTTCAACATTAGATCCACTGTGTCAAGAGTGTGCCGAGTATAAATTTCAGGCATAACAACCATGGACAGCGCAGTGGTTTTCTTTTTCTAACAGACAAGCAACACTGCGTCAAATAACCGCAGAAATTTTACAAGGGGACTTGTCTTTTGTTTTTGGCTTTCTTTTTATGTGACAGAACGACATTTGCAGCGACTCTTTTATCCGGTTTGGTCTCTAGATTAAATATTTTTTTTTTTTAGGGTTCATTGGCGCAGACCCCACGAAGTCATGGACAAACTGTGCACTTTTGCTGGTTGGCTTAATGGTGTGGGCTGTTTTTCATGGCATGGACTTGCTCTGGTGCGAACATTGACTGGAAATGCTTATGTTCAGCTACTTTTTGCAGCCATTCATGTACCCAAACAACGATATTTTTATGGATGACAATGCATTCACCGGGCTACAACTGTTCGCGATTGGTTTGAAGAACATTCTAAATGGTCTGACCACCTAGATCGCCCGACATGAATCCCATCGAGCATTTATGGGACATCATCGAGGTCTGTTCGTGCCCAAATCCTGCACCATCAACGCTTTCACAATTATGGACGTCTATCGAGACAGCATGCTCAATATTCCTGACTTCCAACGACTTGTTTTTAGTTGCTGCACTTCGCCGGGCGAAAACGATATTGTATCCCATGACTTTTGTCACTTCAGTGTATTAAAATAAAACATGTTTTGTTTTTACATTTTTTTACATTAAATATGTTTTTTTTTTTACAGTTTTTGTCTTTATGTGCTTTGTTTTTACATTAAACATGTTTTGTTTTTACATTAAACATGTTTTGTTTTTACATTAAACATGTGATGTTTTTACATTAAACATCTTTTGTTTTTTTACACGTTTAGTTTTTAAATTATATTTTTTTTTACATTTTATTTTTTTTTTGTTTGTTTTTACATTAAACATGTTTTTGCATTCATGTGTTGTTTTACAATAAATATGTTTTTTTTATATTTTTTTTTTTTAAATTTTTTTTTTTTTATATTTTTTTTATTTTTACATTAAACATGTTTTTGTTTTTACATTACAAACATGGTTTGTTTTTACGTTTTGTTTTACATTTATAACATCACATGTTTTGTTTTTACATCTATTACATAACATGTTTTCACTGATATTTATTTATTTATTTTTTTGCGATAAGATGTACCAAAACAAAAATGTTACATTTTCTGTATATCTGCCAGTTAAAAATCGAAGGAATGAAACTGTCCCTTGGCTGACTTTCCACTGCTTGGCGAGCGTTCCTGCAACCCTGGGGCCACTCGAGGCCAGGTAGGATCGCATTTGCCAAGCCAGTGGGGAGTCGCAGGCACCGATACGATAACATCTGTTTGTTCAAGTAATTTCCACGGTTTAATAAAGCTATTATTAACACTTTGCGGAGCGAAAAAGCGCCTATTTCCGCACCTGACGTCGCATCTATTACACGTCACGAAACAAAACAAATCTTGCCATTTTCTTTTCTTTTTCACCCCCCTTTTTACCGATTATTGCTTTTTTCGTTTCTAATTTTCTTCTGGAAGAATACAAGATGGGTTTCCCAAATTTTAAAAACGATTATTTTTCAACGCCTATATATTTTCAACGCCTTTTATATTTATTATTAAAAAAAATATATTGTCTGAAAATTGCTCAGGGAATACGGTTTTGGTCACAGTTACAATCACAGTGAATGTTATCGATGAAAATCTTTATGAGAAATGCTTAAAAATAAACCGTTACCTTTAAGGAATATAACATTAATTTAGTTTTTAAGTTATGATAGGTCAGATGTTTTAAAAATAGAGTTAATTGGTTTTGCATGATTTTTTTTTTTTTTTTTTTTTTTTTTTTTTGTAAAGAAATAATAAATATTTTAATGCTAATTAAGTACATGATATAATCAATATTTAGCTTTTAAAGATATGCCAAAATTGAAATAAATAAATAACAAATAGTAACTATGAAAATAAAGGTGGTTCGTTAATTAACAATAATTATGAAAAAAAAATGGTTAGTAATTTAGATTAATATTTTTAAATGATTTAATTTAAAAGATGATAATTATAAATATATTTAATTATTTTTAAACGATGATTTTATTAACATAATAAAAGTAAAAATTTTACTGATTAGTACTTTTCCATTAATTTATTATTATAGTTTGATTTTTGGATTGTAAAATTAATGAATATTATTATATTAAACAGATTTTCATAAGACTTTAAAATTTATAATAGTAAATATTTATTGTACAAGTGAATGCTTTTCACATACGAAAGTTTCTTTATTTTTTAAATAAAATTCATAATTGAGAGTGCTTAAAGTAATTTATTAAGTGATATTTTAGTGATTCTTATGAAGACAAACTTATTTGAAAATCAAATATCACCAAAGACTTTTGCATTTTTCTATAAAGATAATATTTAAATTTGAAACAATAAATTTCTGTTATTTATCCGCCTTGCATAAAATTAATGTATTGTGTTTATACACTCATGTCCATAAATTAAGGATAATGAAGTTCAAGCAAAGAAAGAGACACAAGCAAAAACAAATTTGACTTATTTGTAAAGTCTATTTATTAAACAAAAGGTAAAGAGCAAAAAAGATGCTATATGTTTGACATAATTAATAAAAATTGCGATTTTTACTCTATGGAGCAAATTTCAAAAAAGAACCTATTTACAAAAAACAGTATAACATTGTTAGTATGATGGTTAATATGGAGTATGTCTCCCGGACGATGCAATACAGGCCTTACAAAGCCTAGGCATGCTGAGTATCAAATTATCAATCTGATCTTGGGAATATTACACCACTCATCAAGCAATGCCCTCCGAAGTTCCGGTTGACAGGTGGGAGGGGGTTGACGGGCTGCTATCCCACACATGCTCTATTGGATTCAAGTCCGGTGAGTATGCTGGCCAATCCATAAGGTTGATATCCTCCAATTGAAGGCATTCGTCTACAATGTTTGCACGGTGAGGACGGGCGTTGTCATCCATAAACAGAAATTCGGCGCCCCGAAACAAACGTACATGCTGTTCCAGAATGACATCCCGATAGATGTGGCCTGTCATCGTTACGCTCTGAACATGCAGGTCAGTTCTGGAACCAGGAATAATTCCTCCCCAAACGAGCCATCCTGCACCACCGTAACGGTGTCGTTCAATGGTGTTCTCTTGGTGGTAATGGGTACCTGGCGCTCTCCATATGAAAGTCCCGCGAGAATCAGACTGCAAACTAAACCTGGATTCGTCGGAAAACATCATACCAGACCACTGTTGCGGTATTCACAATCAATGCATGCTCTCTACTCCAGGTTAATCGCAGGCGACAGTGAGTTGCGGTAAGTGGAACACATCTGACAGGCCTACGAGCATATAGACCAATAAGCGTCTGCACACGGTCTGCCTTGAAACTGTCGTACCAGTAGCTGAAGAGAGCTGACGAGACAGGTCTGATGCTGTGCTCCGTCTGTTTCTTTTGGCCAACCAGTCCACATTCGGCGTTGTAACTCGGGGGCGACCTGTGCTGTAACATCTACTCACATTACCATCATCTTGGAATCGTTGCCAAAGCCTGGAGATGACACTCTGGGCGATTCCAAGTTCCTCGGATATTTCCAACGTCCACATTCCAGTTTCCGATAAAGCGCTTCCTTTGTGCCATAACTATGCGGATTGCACAATTTTGAACAATTTTACTTCTTTGCCACCATTCTTATATACCCCTCTCTTACACTCTCGTCATTGTGACGTACTATCCGCGCCATCTGGTGGTTTCCTGTAATTTGCATATTCTTCTACAAGATGTGTATGATAATTCTATTGGTGAAATTTTTATTTTAGAATTCAATTTCTGTGTGATTCATAATTATCCTTAATTTATGGACATGAGTGTATATAGATATAGATATATAATTTTTTAACATTAAAAGACGGTTGTAATATTTAAAATGAAAATAAATCAGACAATGAATACCAAAAAAATAATAATAATAATATATATATATTTACATAAAAAATCATGCTTTTATCATATCGTCTACCTTTAGAATTTAAAATACTTTGTAATAATTCTAATAATAGAGATTTTTAACACTTTTGCTAGAATAAATAAGTGTATTTAAAAATATAGTTATAATTGCACTTTAATTAAGATTGATTGTTTGTTTAAATCAATAAAAATTGTTTTATGATTTCACAAAATATCGCTATTTATTCATCAAGGGGAAAAAATCAAAGAATAAATAGAAGAAAGGGGAAAATAAAAAATGTAACAACCATATATTCAAAGAAAAAAAAAAAAAATTATGGATGCTTCAATTAGAAAGATTTTTCATCCAGACGTAATCTTTAAAATTAATTTTGAATCCTGAATTGTTTCAGGGTAAGATATTAGAAATTAAGAAAAAAAATTAATATGTAATTTACGCATACTAGTACAACTTAGGACAAGTGCTCTCTGACTCTGGTTGCCACAGATTTCGGGTTCGATTCCCGGCTGTGCCATGGGTGTTTGTAGTGTTTGGAATCCACTTTAAATCGTAGAATGTAGAATCGTAGAGTCTAATATGGTTGCAAAGCTTTGGAGGTAGAGCTGACAACATTACCCCGTAAAAAGAATCCATCTCCTGTCTCGAAATCTGCCAGTAGGCAGACGGCCTTGACTTACCATGGGCTGTAGTGCCAGGGTGTTAGTTAGTGTAACTTAAATGAATTGTTTTTATATAAATTATTCTTAATTCTTAAAGAAATTATTCAAGAAAAGTAAAAAAAAAAAAAAAAATTATTGAGAAAATTATTTTTAAAAAGTGAATTCTCTTATTTTTTACATGTACCCAATAAACAATTTATTATCAAGAGTTTTATGCGGCCGGATGGCCAATTGGCTGCGGCTTTGGTATCGTAGACTTCAAATTCGAATCCTGGCGGGGACATGGATGTTTGTTAGTGGCTTGGAATCTACGTTGAACTGTAGGTCCCTGTCTAATTAGCCCAAAGCGTGCACAAAATGACTGCAGAGTGACAAACCAAACCAAATCAAGAATTTTATGGAAAGAATGTTCAAATATGTTGCCATTAAATCAAGATATCATATATCACAATCACACATCATATAAATTCAAAAATTGTCATTGTTATATTTCTCATGTTAATTGTTAAACTACTATTATAAATCATTTTATGTTATAATATGAAATGCAAACTGAAACTTTTTGAGTCATGTCACTTTATTTCACAAGTGAATGATTCATGTTTCCAAGATTGAAAAGATGTACAGTTTGTATCATCACTTGTTAATAATGATTCAAGTGATAAATTATTAACGAAAGATAAATGTATTTTTTTATATTTATTCAAAGAATGGCACTAAATTGACTGTAATTTTGTTGTCACTGTAGACTAAACTAGATTCTAATTGATGGAATTTCGCTAGGAATACTGAAGTATGCTAGACGTTTTTATTCTTTCAATAAATTTCACTTTTCAACCAACGGCTTTGATATTTGTAGATAAATTCAAAATGCTATGATTGATGACTTTTATTCTCTGAAGCATAAGATACAGATATACTTAAACAGTACTTATTATGTCAAAAACCTTTGTAATTGTCTTCAAAAACACGAGTAAAAAAAAGCATAAAGCAAATAATTATTTGCCTTATAATTTCATGATCTACTGAATGGAAATGAAATATAGACATGAAAACTCATTGATGCAATATTTACAGAAGATTATTAACTACCAGATGAATAACAAGCGAGGTAATCGCAATTTTAAAGAATCTTTAAAAAGTCTTCTTCTATACCGACTTTTATCGTCTGGCCATCTACTTCTTAACTGCACGTTCAATCGCAAACCTTCAGATGGAGAAATTAAGATAAGGACACAAAGGAAGAAGACATTTGCCACTCTTCAATTTGAATGGAATTGGTGAGGGAAGGGTAAAAAAAAAAAAAAAAGAACAATTTTTTTTTTCTCCGAATGCAGTGATGTACAAAGTTCGAAATCTGCCTTGAAGAATTGCCTCTCCGAAATTGAAACATCACTCAAACGCTGTCATTTCGATAGTGTCTCTCATCTCATTATGTAATACGGATTGTTTGAAGAACTTCATGGAGACAGATCATTTATTTCCGCTAATTCAAATGAATGACATCGCAGCATTTCAAGCAGAGAAACTCTATCAGAAATGCACCACTGCCCGAGTAAAAATGCTAACTAGCCCGAACACGAATCAAAAGTTTTTAACTCAAAAAATGACATTGCTCATCCTTCCATCTACAACATTTGGCGATTTCTCTGTAGTATATATTTCGATACGTGTTATTCATTTATTATATTTGTGGTGACTGTTATCATTCTCGTGACATACAAATTGGTCTCGATTTCAACTTTGTTTTCATTATAAAATTAAAATAATATTTATAGCTTTCCCAATTAAAAAGCATGTTTAAGAAAAATTAAAAAAAAATATATATATATCATTAATATTTGGAGATTTCTCTGCAGTATTTATTTTTATATGTGTTATTTATTTATTATATTTGTGATGACTGTTATCATTCTCAATCTACATTTGACAATTTCTCTGCAGTACTTATTTCTATATGTGTTATTTGTTTATTATATTTGTGGTGACAGTTATCATTCTCGAAAATGTTGATATACAATTTGGTTTCAATTTCAACTTTGTTTCCATTATGAAATTAAAATAAATATTTATAGCTTTCCCAATTGAAGAAAATGTTAAAAAAATAATAAAAGGAAAAAAAAAAAAAAAAAAAAGACATCAGTAACATTTGGCGAATTATCTGTAGTATTCTATGTGTGTTATTTATTTATTATATATGTGGTGACTGTTATGATTCACGTGATATACGAATTGGTCTCGATTTCAACTTTGTTTCCATTATAAAATTAAAATAAATGTTTATAGCGTTTCCAATTGAAGAAAATGTTTAAAAAATAATAAAAGAAGAAAAACTGACATTAGTAACATTTGGCGATTTCTCTGTAGTATATATTTCAACATGTGCTATTCATTTATTATATGACATTTGTGGTGACTTATCATTCTCGTGACATACACATTGGTCTCGATTTCAACTTTGTTTCCATTATAAAATTAAAATAAATGTTTATAGCTATCCTAATTTAAGAGCATATTTAAAAGATAATAAAAGAAAAAAAGCCATCAGTAACATTTGGCGAATTCTCTGTAGTATTAATCACCATTTTCATGGTATCATTCCCCTTTTACATAAAAGGGGGCCGCAGATTTAATCTTGTATCAATTGAAACAAAAATAAAACATTAATAAAGTTTGTAATCCTTGGATTCTTACACAAGCAGAGAATAATTAAAAAAATAACAAAAGAAGTTTAATCCATTAATTTTTAATTAATTAATTTTTACCCAAAAAGATTATGAAATAATTGACAGAGCTCACTAAAACAAATGTAATTTAATATATAGTATTACATAGGTTCATAAAGTCGCAATTGTTGGGGTAATTATAAAAATACTTTAATTAATGCGTTTCTTAAATTAATATATATACCTTCTTCATTAGCGCAATAAGCCCCATGGTGGGCCAAGGGCGTCTGCCTACTGGCAGATTCCGAAACAGGAGATGTTTTTCTTTTTACGGGGTAGTGTTGTTAACCCTACTCTCAAATCGTGATTAGATCGGAATCTACTGTTTAAAATGTATTCCGAACCACTACAAACATTCGTAGCACCACCAGGACTAGGACCCGAAACCTGTGGCACCAGCGCCTGTAACTATCTAGTTCCATATATATTAGGTTGGCAAGAAAGTAGTTTGCGTTTTCGCAATGCTTTTAAATAGTGAAAACTGAAAGAACTTTTTTCCAATCCAATATATATAAACTCATGTTTGTGAAAATTGCAACACCATGAAGGAATCGTCATAATTGAATGAAATTTAATACACAGTTGAGTGGTAGTGGTACAAATAAATGATTAAATGTTCAAAGCAAACAAACAATAACAAGAGATCGGAATCAGTATTTTGTGTAGCCACCACGCGCCGCAAAAAGTGCTGCTACACGACGTGGCATGGAGTCAAACAAATTTTGAATGTCTGCCTGAGGAAGAGCATTCCATATTGTTTGTATGCTCACCCAAAGTTCGTCTGCAGAAGCAACAACGAGGACGAGGACCACGCATGTTCAATCGGCGACATATCCGGGGAATACGCAGTCCAAAGAAGAAGCTGTACCTGCCGCGTTTGCAAAGAAGGATTGAACAGTCCTAGCGATATGAGGGCGGGCATTGTCCTGTTGAAATACAGCACCTGGCAAGCTTTGAAGGAAGGAAACAGCTTGGGGCTGTAGAACTTCACTGATGTACCGGTTGCTGTTCAGATTGCCCACAATTCTTAGCAATTGAGATCGTCCATGATATGCTATGGCACCCCAGACCATAACTCCGGGAGTTCGTCCAATGTGGCGTTCGATAAAGCACTCCGGAAGGTGGCGTTCACCGGCATAGCGTCTGACACGAATGCGGCCATCATGGTACCACAAATTAAAGCGGGATTCTTCAGAAAACACGGCATGCTGCCAATCAGCAAGCCAGTCTCTATGCTGAGCGGTCCATTGTAGCCACAGGCGGCGATGGTTTAGCGTGAGAAGGATCCTGTATAAAGGAGTCTTTGCGAGCAGTCCACGCTGCAGCAGACGTCTACGAATTGATGAAGCACACAATGAAACACCTGTAGCTATTGACCACTGTGCTGCCAATTGTCTAGAGGAAGCTGTACGGTCCGTCAGCGCCGTGCGGACCAGGTGTCCATCCTCGTCACAGCATGACGTCACATTTGGGGTCCACTCCCGGATTTCCGAGTTGTCCGACACTCGTCCGTCCACTGCTTCCAAAGACGCATCACTGTGCTGCTGTTACGCTGCACACGAGTGGCTACTGCACGATAAGACAATCCAGCTTCACAAAGGCCGATGATTCTTCCCCGTTCAAACTCTGTAAGTTGTTCAAATCTCGCTCTCTTTCGTCGAAGAGGCATAAGTAACGATGGAACTAACGTTTACTACTAGCAGATAACCACCGATAACCATACACGCCTCGCTACAGCCGTCTATTTATTCGGATCCATCCGTTCATCCAAGCCGTTCAGAGGGCGCTGCTCAGCATACGCATGCGTTACGAATTTGAAATTCTAATCATTTGCATATCATGCGCTAATTTGCATTTCCTGAAAATTTCAGCTCACTCACGTAAGTCCTTAATGGTGTTGGAATTTTCACAAACATGAGTTTATAATGAACTTTTAAACCAAAGGACTTCCTGCATTCAAATAAAATTCAAAATCAGATTATTTTATGTTTCTCTGACTGCCTAAGTTTTAAAAAGAATGATTCGCTTTTTCGGTGATAAGATTTTGGTATGATTTAGCACAGGGATGGGCAAAATACGGCCCGCAGGCCAACTTCGGCCCTCCGGAAGGTTCTATCCGGCAAGCGGATAGAATTTTAATTTGCCGGTCCGAGGCAAATTAAAGGAAATATATATTTATGTATTATATATCCCTTTTCTACTCTGATTAAATATTTTTTTCATCTTATTATTTTCAAAGGACTGGTGATCTTTTTTACTTTCTCTATTTTTGTTCTACAAAATGTAAATCGACGGAAATAGCAAGCACAGACAGCTTTCAATCGGTAAAGTGTTAAGTTCTTTGTTAGTTATAGCTGTAGAATCAGTATAGCTCACTTCGAACCTTAATATAATGAACTTTTAAAAATTAAATCGCAATTTCATTCATCTCAATTAACATATTTAAATTGTAATGCTTGTATATTGTTTTTAAAATTTTAGAAAAATTTATCTTAGCCAGCCAAATTTTTTTTTTTTTTTTTTTCTCGATTTTTGGCCCGCGTCCGAAAAAGTTTGCCCATCACTGTCTGCTAAATTTTCACAGAGTGAAAAAATTACATAGAATACAACTTGTTCAAAATTGAGGATTCAATTAATCGCCACGACTTCCAGACTTATCAAGCCTCGATTTTTTCTTCTGGAGATTTATCTTCTGGAGTTCTTCTGGAGATTTATTATTTCTACCGTTAAGTCTCTTGTGAATATCGTCGCAAGAATTTGCATTCGAGGCTTCAACTGCTTTAAAAAATCGTACGTCTTACTAATATAATATTTATATTATTTATAAAGAAAGTTGTTATGCCTTCTTAGCAAATACATCTTTTAAGGAAGGTCATTATTTTCATTTCACTATAACAGCTTCGCTTCTACTGAAACGCGAACAAGTTCTGGAGTTGAGTTGTCTTTTGGATACTTCAAGAAAAAATATACAACAATGCAAAATCCAATCCAAACTATAAATACATATCTGATTCATTGTCGTTGATCACAATTTTGATCAGTTGTTGTAAAGAAAATAATTGTAAATAAATAACGGAAAAAGTATAAGTTTGTACTTTTATGTTATTTCATGTACAAGCAAACATGAATTCATGTATTACGATTTAAGTAATGCATGTAAGTTGCTATAAAATAAGCATATCCAGCCAATTGTCTATGTTTCTTTTTTAGGAGACCTAAAAAGATTCTTATATAAACAGACTCTTGTATAAATTAAAAAAACCAAAGAAAAAGATTGTATAAATAATAAAGGCAACTTCATCTTTTGAGAACTAAGTAGAAAGAATTTCAGTCGAGAGCTAAAATTTCTTGGAAATATGAGGCATATTCCTAATTGTACACCAATCCGATGAATAAATCCATTCCATTTTTGATCAGCTATTGTAAATAAATCATTGCGAATATAAAATCATTGTTAAGTAAAAATCCCATTTTTGATCAGCTGTTGTAAAAAAAAAAAAATATGAAAATAGAGCAAAAATACATTTTTGATGATGAGATCAAAAATTACATTTTTGATCAGTTTTTGTAAAAAAAAAAAAATCATTGCAAGTATGAAATCATTGTAAAGTAAAAATCACATTTTTGATCAGTTGTAAAAAAAAAATCATTGCAAATATGAAATCATTGTATAGTAAAAATCACATTTTTGATCAGTTGTTGTAAAAAAAAATAATCATTGCAAGTATGAAATCATTGTAAAGTAAAAATCACATTTTATCATCTGTTGCAAAAAAAAAAAAATCATTCTAAAATAAAAATCACATGTTTAATCAGCTGTTGTACAACAAATCATTGAAAATATATGAAATCATTGTAAAGTAAATATAAATTTATAAATTTATGTCTTTTATTGTGTTGAACATACAAAAATCACATGATTACATTACAAAATAAAAAATGTTTGCAAACTTTATATTAAATGTTATAGAAATGTTTTTAAAACATAAATATTTTGTAGAATGTTTAGAAATGATTGTACGTTGATATATAGGAAATGATTGCTGTTGTATTTATTGTCACGTTTATGATGTCACGTTTAAGTGATTTTCACATCAGTTTGTTCTGATTGTTTATGTTAAACAATACACATACAAACTGAGTGTTTAAACGTATTTTGCTTATGCTTTACTAAATAGGAATTTCCATATTTTTAGTTTGTTTTAAATAGATATCAAAAGTAAAAAATTTAATTTCAATGGAAAAATCTTCAATTATAGAACGAAAATTTATTGTTTTAAAATAAATATTATACTAAAAACTGATTTCACTGAAATCAGCTGTAATTTATGCAGTATACTAAAATAACACAATTAAACAATAACAACAATAACAATAACTTACAATAACACAATTAACTTACAATTAATAATGATGAATAATAATTTGGAATTTAAAGATCTGGAATTTTATAATGATGAATAATAATTTATAATGATATAAGGATAATTTAAGAAAAATGTTAATAAATGTAAATATCTGTTTATATTGAAATAAGGAAATGTACTAATCTGAATTTAATCACTCTTAATAAATTCATACTGAGGCTCCTACAAGTTAACGTTATAAAGCTAATTTTATGCGCTTTATTACATAAATACTACGCTGTATATTGTATATGTCATATCTGCTTTATGACTGAGTGACATTGGTTGGATAAAGATAAACTGCTATTTATATACAACACAAGCTATTCAGGAGATATATTAGAGAAGAAATCATTTTTAGAGAAAAAAACAAATCCTAAACTACATGTAAAATAATAAATTTTAACTATTTTACATGAATCTTTGTTGCTAAACAATTGTTTTTCTTTTTTTTTCGACATTACGTAAACGTGCAATAAATACATTAATCCTTATTTCAAAAACATAAAAATTTCAACATGCATGAGTCATGATTTTTTAATGCTCAAAGACGATAATTCAAAACGTGATTTGTTCTTTTATCATCCACTGTAAGTCAAGTTATTGGAGAAAAATGATCTAATATTATAATTCAAAATCTTTCCAAAACCATTTTTGACAACCCTGTATTAGAATATTTAATAAATGACATCGTGCACTTGAAGTAAATTAAAAAAAAAAAAATTTTTTTTTTAAATTAAAATTTGACTTTCAGTGCTATCATATGAAACATAACCTCTTTGCTGATGCCAAATCATTGACAAATGTAAACACGACTACAAACACCTAATCATATTATTACGCTGCTCTTCTTTGGCAACGGTCGTAAATAAGAACGATTTTTCGCTTCAACGCCTTTCAAACCCTGCCTATGACTAATGTATTACTCAACTTCAAAAAAAAAAAAAAAAAAAAAAAAAAAGAAAAGTTATCTTTCCTAATTTGGAATATTTCATGGATCAGTGCTGCTTCAAGTGAAATGATAACTGGTCATCTATGTATCCGCCTCGAAAGCTAAGGTAAATACAATCTTTCCCTCTAAACATGACCTTTGACTTCTATTTCGTGTTTGTTTTTTAGTTTCTCTTCCGCATAAAAGAAGCCGCAAATTTTGGTTATTTTCAAGTCGATCAAAAACGCTGGTGCATTTAATCAGACGTGGGCTTCAATGTGGGCGTGGAATGTATGAAATTGCAACAGTATGGAAGGCAGATGTCGGTAGATTTAAAAGCAAACTTAACTTTGAAGTACGTTAGGCATCGGAATGTGATCTTTTTAACTAATTATTGTATTTTTGTTATAAAAATTAAGAGCAGGGATGCATAGATCACGACCTTTTGTTTACTTTTTGAAACTTTTTTTTACTTTTATTTTATTTTATCTTTTCTGTATACATATATATTATTGAACAAGAAAACACACACCCCGTATATATTACAGTTTAATCCAAAAGTATTGACAAAATAGAAAAAAAAATTATTCGAAAAAACTAATATGAATTTAAAGATGTCGTTTTCCCAGAAAAGACATAAGGGAATTGTACTTTTTTTTTTTTAGTCCTAATTATAGAATCCATTGCTAGTCTCTGCTTTAATCCTGTTACGGAACAAAAATAAATAAATAAAAATATGGCCTTTATTGTTATTTTGAGCCTAATTTTTAATTTGTTTAATTTTTTCTTTTATCTTTCATTTTAGTGCTAAGCAGCGCCTGATCGTTCAACAAGGAATCTATTTTCCAACCTTGTAAAAGGAATAGGACAGGGATGGGCAAACTTTTTCGGTCGTGGGCCAAAAATTGAAAAAAAAAAAAAAAAAAAAGTTTAACGAGCCAAGATAAATTTTTCTAAAATTTTAAAAGCAATATACAAGTATTATAATTTAAATATATTAATGAGATGAATGAAATTGCGATTTCATTTTTAAAGTTCCTTATATTGTGGTTCGAAGTGAGATGATTCAAAGGAACGAGGCTAAATGCTCATCTGTCAGTCTGCTTCTGAAAAAATTCTTTCTATGGTTCACAGTTGAAAACACTTGTTCACATATATAAGATGAAGCAAACATAGAACTGATTTTCTGGGCGGGAGGTATTAAATTTGGGAAACTTACTTTCGATAATGATTTGTAAAACTCTAACTTTGGCATATTTAGAAACAACTGTTTGAGATGATTGTTAGATTGCAATTCAATTAATTCAACCTGCAAATCTGACCCCACTGTTTCACAATTTACATTGAAAGGCATGGTAAAAATATCTAATTCTGTTTGAAAGGCACTCAAATCTTGAAATCTGCGTTCGAACTCAAAATGCAGTTTTTTCAAGCCATCTTCATAATTCTTCAGCTTCTCTTCATTTACTGAGGGTATTTAATTTAACCCCGGGAAATGAGACAAATCGTTCTTAGCTAGCTGCTCAGTAAACAGATTAAGTTTTAGTTTAAAAGTCGATTTATTTTTAGTCCATTTATGTTTTTGAAACAAAATTAGAGAAAGTAAAAAAGATCATCAGTCCTTTGAAAAAAAAAGGAAAAAAAAAAAAACTATATTTAATCAAAGTAGAAAAGGAGCTGGAAATATAATATATAAATATATATTTCTTTTAATTTGCCTCTTCGGATCGGCAAATTAAAATTCTATCTGCGGGCCGGATAGAACCTTCAGGCAGGCCATAGTTTGCCCATCCCTGGAATAGGACGTGCGTTCTTCTAAGAAATGGGGGGGGGGGGGTTACATCAAATGGATTAAGTGTTGGACAATCAGGGCATAGGTTTCCGGGGCTTAGGGAGCAAAATAACAAAGACAAATTGGGAAATATGTATGCAACGGACATACCACTTTCGGAGTTCCATTGAGACAAAAGCCACATATACCTCCATATACACCCATGTCCATAAATTAAGGATAATGAAGTTCAGGCAAAGAAAGAGACAGAAGCAAAACAAATTTGACTTATTTGTAAAGTCTATTTATTAAACAAAAGGTAAAGAGCAAAAAAGATGCTATATGTTTGACATAATTAATAAAAATTACGATTTTTACTCCCTGGAGCAAATTTAAAAAGAACCTATTTACAGAAAACAGTATAACATGGTTAGTATGGTGGTTAATATGGAGTATGTCTCCAGGACGATGCAATACAGGCCTTACAACGCCTAGGCTGAGTATCAAATTATCAGTCTGATCTTGGGGAATATTACACCACTCATCAAGCAATGCCCTCCGAAGTTACGGTTGACAGGTGGGACGGGGTTGACGGGATGCAATTCGTCGGCCAAGCATATCCCACACATGCTCTATTGAATTCAAGTCCGGTGAGTATGCTGGCCAATCCATACGGGTGATATCCTCCAATTGAAGGCATTCGTCTACAATGTTTGCACGGGATGAGGATGGGCGTTGTCATCCATAAACAGAAATTCAGCACCATGACGCTCCGAAACAAACGTACATGTTGTTCCAGAATGGCATCCCGATAGATGTGGCCTGTCATCGTTACACTCTGAACATGCAGGTCAGTTCTGGAACCAAGAATAATTCCTCCCCAAACGAGCCATCCTGCACCACCGATAACGGTGTCGTTCAACGGTGTTCTCTTGGTGGTAACGGGTACCTGGCGCTCTCCATATGAAAGTCCGGCGAGAATCAGACTGCAAACTAAACCTGGACTCGTCGGAAAACATCACACAAGACCACTGTTGCGGTGTCCACAATGCATACCAATGTGCCCTAATCGTCTGTATACGGTCTGCCTTGAAACTGTCGTACCGGTAGCTGAAGAGAGCTGACGAGACAGGTCTGATGCTGAGCTCCGTCTGTTTCTTTTGGCAGTAACTGCTGAATACCGGTCCTCATTCGGCTTTGTAACTCGGGGGCGACCTGTGTTGTAACATCTACTCACATTACCATCATCTTGGAATCGTTACCAAAGCCTGGAGATGACACTCTGGACGATTCAAGTTCCTCGGATACTTCCAGCTGGGTACGTCCACATTCCAGTCGTCCGATAAGTCTACCACGAAAAAAATCATCCAAATGCTTCCTTTGTGCCATAACTATGCGGCTATTACACTGAAAGGCTTTTAAAGCGCTTGTGAACAATTTTACTGCTTTGCCACCATTCCTTATATACCCCTCTCTTACACTCTCGTCATTGTGACGTACTATCCACGCCATCTGGTGGTTTCCAAAATTTGTATATTCCTCTTCAAGATGTGTGTGATAATTCTACAGGTGAAATTTTTATTTTGGAGTTCAATTTCTGTGTGATTCTGAATTATCCTTAATTTATGGACATGAGTGTATTTAATTTCAAAGTGATTAAATTGTAACTGCTTAAAATTAAGGCAGTTCATTTGAGAGGGGAAGGAGTTATTTTGGAAATGTAGGCACTTGTTACTTACCATCCTGAGATGTTTCATGCGAAACATCTCAGGATGGTACCTCGTACCAGAGCAGATAAATGAAGAAATCGAAAAGGTGAATTTTCCACAGAAAATTTAGAAATTACTATTAATCGCGTCGATGAAAAAACCCGTTCTTCTCAATGTTCGCTCGAGTTTTCAATTCTTCCTTAAGGAATTGTATTGTATTTGTAGGTAGGTTACTTGTATTTGCGTGTTGTATGGTTGAAAAACGTAAAACGCCTTTAGTAGTTCAACTGTATGTGCTATTATCTGCATGTGTTGCCAAATATCAATCTATCTTTCTCATATCTGAAAACAATAATTGTAACGTAAGTAGGTTGATTCTGCCATTTGGCTTTTTGCATGTTAGTTTATGCCAGGAATCGGGTAACTGTTTTGATTAATATAACCAATGAAATACCATAAACACGTAATCCAAAAAGCTAAAATCTGAATTGATAATTCAATGTTAAAATAAATAAAAAAGTGTAATTTCTATGTCTTTGTTTACTCGCCACATTGAATTTATAATTTAGGTTGTATTTAATAAATGTACTGGTAGATGATAGAAGTTTTAAAATGTATCATTAGTGTTACTGTAACGATATGTAAAAACTCTCCATTGTCTTTTCAATGGAGATTTAAAAAAAATCTCTAATTTCTTGGAAAATAGTTAAAGTCGGAAAAATTTATAGACAACTCTTCACATTAAAGGGATGGGAAACTACGGCCCGCCGGAAGGTTCTATCCGCCTCGCGGATAGAATTTTAATTTTCCAGTCCGAGGCAAATTAAAAGAAATATATGTTTATATATTATAAATCCCTCTCCTTTTCTACTTTGATTAAATATGATTTTTTATTAAAAATTGTTATTTTTAATATTAATATTTTTATCTCATTTCCCGAGGTTAAAATTCAATACCCTCAGTAAATGAAGAAATTTAAGAATTATGAAGATAGCTTGAAAACACTGCATTTTGAGTTCGAATGCAGATTCATTTTTTGCAGTGTCGTTGAAACAGAATTGGATATTTTTACCATGCCTTTCAAAGTAAATTGTGAAGCAGTGAGCTCAGATTTGCAGGTTAAAGCCTAATTAAGTTACAATCTAACAATAATCTCAAATTCGACACTCGACAAATTAAGCCAGGGATGGGCAAACTACGGCTCGCGGGCCAAATCCGGCCCGTCGGAAGATTCTATCCGGCCCACGGATATAATTTTAATTTTGCCGGTAAGAGGCAAATTAAAAGAAATATGTATTTATATATTATAAATCCATCTTTTTTTCTACTTTGATTAACTATTTTTTTTTTTTCCTTTTTTTTTCAAAGGACCGAAGATCTTTTTTTAATTTCTCAATTTTTGTTCCACAAAACATAAATCGACGGAAATAGCAAACCAAAGTAGCTAAATTTGCCTAAGTCAAGCTAAATATGCCAAACATAGAATTTTACAAATCCTTATCGAAAGTAAGTTTCCCAAATTTAATATCTCACGCCCAGAAAATCAGGGCTATGCTTGCTTGATCTTATATATGTGAACAAATGTTTTCAACTATGAAAGAATTATTTCAGAAGTAGGCTGCAGATGAGCATTTAGTCTCGTTCCTTAGAATCAGTACATCTCACTTCGAACCTCAATATAAGGAACTTTTAAAAATGAAATTGATATTTCATTCATCTCATTAACATACTTAAATTGTAATATTTGTGTATTTTTTTTTAATTTGTAGAAAAATTTATCTTGGCCTGCCAAACTTTTTTTTTCGATTTTTGGCCCGCGACCGAAAAAGTTTGCCAATCCCTGAATTAAGCTAAACCAAAAGCTCTTTTGTCTATGCCAGGGTGGGAAAACAGACAGTAGACTACATTCTCTGTAGACCAGAGCATCATTTTGTTGGATTTGAAAAGGAAGGGGTGGATATGAACTCCCTACACTCTAATCCTCGTGGTGCTCGTTTAGAATTATGATGGCAAATATGTAGGTGGGGTTTAGCGATCTGCCCGTCATGTACCCTGAATGAAACTGAATCTAATATTTTAGTGGTAAATGACCTCCGGTTAATGTGCACATAATTCGAAAACAACATATAATTAAATTTTAAAAATGTAGATTTAAATATTAAAAAATTGAAAATGTAGTTGAAATGTAGAAATTCTTTAAACATAAAAAAAAAAAAATTGAAACATTAAAAAAATCTTACTTGGTTACTAGAGTAGTAATTATACACACAACAAAATCTTAACGAGTTCTTTTCAGATCTTAATACTCGCATTGAATGCCATCTCATTACGTGCAGATTATTGCTGGTATATGATAGCTCTCATCTAATGAAATAAAAAAAAATTGTGTCACGCCAAAAATGCATTGCTCTGTTTTAATTTTTTAAAAACTTTAACTGTTTTATGTAATGGAAAAAAAAAAATTGAACTACTTCACAAAAATATTCAGAATTTATTAAATAGGACAACGAATAATAAAAATATCTATTGTGTTTATGAAAATCCTATTATAACTTTCTTCTCTAAGATGCACATTCTTTTCAAACCTCAATGCGAAGACAGAAGACACAATAGCCTCCCTCAATCCATCAGACACGGAACTCAACCTCTGGAAATCTGCATACCTTTTTATTAGACCGTTTTGTTCCACCCACCTTCACAACAATTGCCACACTTCCATCCCCCGATCCAAATTGTGAGACCTGCCCTCCCCGTGTTTGATTACAGCGTGTCCACGGTGAAAAAGGTGGGTGGGAAGGTCCACTGCAAAAATGCGGGCATCAGAATCTGAAAAGAGCTCGTTAAGATTTTGTTGTGTCTATAATTATTTGGAGTGAAGTCCGCCTGTTTAGAGCGGCTAAGCAGATCAGTCGCTTTTGGCGGCTTCTTTTGATTTTGAAAGGTCTGTTGTAGAGTTTCATTTTAAAACAGGAACGATGTCTGGTGACTTCTTGGGATTGACTTGAATTTCACGATATTTTCTTGGATTGGCTGGAATTGACTTGAATTTTACGATATTTTCATGGATTTTGATTTGACTTGGATTTTACAGTATTTTCATCGATTGATTTGGATTTTACAGTATTTTCATGGATTGATTTGGATTTTACAGTATTTTCATGGATTGATTTGGATTTTACGGTATTTTCATGGATTGATTTGGATTTTACGGTATTTTCATGGATTGATTTGGATTTTACGGTATTTTCACGGATTGATTTGGATTTTACGGTATTTTCATGGATTGATTTGGATTTTACGGTATTTTCATGGATTGATTTCGATTTTACGGTATTTTCATGGATTGATTTGGATTTTACGGTATTTTCATGGATTGATTTGGATTTTACGGTATTTTCATGGATTGATTTGGATTTTTATATAATAATTTTTAATTTAACAAAAATTTTTTCAATGGTAATTTTCAAAAAGTGTTTTATCCATTTTTGTTGTGATTTTGAAACACTATATATGTATATATAAAATCAATGATAAGAATTTTATTTTCTAATGTGGGTGGATTGATTTGAGTTTTACGATATTTTCTTGGATTGACATGGATTTTATGATATTTTCTTGAATTGACTTGGATTTTATATAATAATTTTTAATTTAACAAAAAATAATTTCATGAATAACAGATGATGGTAACTAAAATACAAAAAGTGTTCACCCATTTTTGTTGTGATTTTGAAACACTACATATAAAATCAAAGATAAGAATTTTGTTTTCTAATGTGTTCAGTGCGTTACTTCTTTTGTAACTATCTTTATGTATATTGCGTCTTGATTTCCAATATAAAACTTTTTTTTTTTAAAAAAATATGGAGTTTGTTGGATAGTTTGTTTCCATTCCTCCACCAGAGTCTTGCTAGGTCCAACTTATGCTTTGGAATGTCATTTGTAAACATTTCAAATCATGGGTGAGAAATATATACTAACTTTAGCAAGTTGACTTGTATTTTTATTAAAAGCTTTTAAAAAAGATTATACAATTTTGCTTGCAGTTATAGCAAGATTTTAAGATAATTCTTTTAGGAGGGAAGGTAGATTTTCTTTTAAAACATGAGATGTGACTTTACATATAGTAAGTGTGTACGTACCTTTGTTGGGAATGAATTTATCTTTTCTCATCAAATGTAAACTTTAGCGTTTTTTTCCCTCTTTTTTTTTTATGCTGACTGATGGCCAATTGGCTAGCACTCTGGCCTTTTGGCATCCATGCCACCGCCAGGATTCGAATTTGACACAAGCTTCAAATTCGAATTCTGGCGGTGGCATGGATGTTTGAGACTGGTTCGGAATCCACGTTAAACTGTAGGTCCCGGTCTAATTAGCCTAGAGCGTGCAAAAAATGATCGTAGAGCGACAAAGCCAAACCCTTTTTTATTAATTACATCACTTGTGGAAAACAGGGTTTTAATATTTATACATCTATTTTAAATTATTGAACAAAAATATTTCTTTCCATAAAGAGCAAAAATATAGCTTTAATCCATTGTTTATCTTCTAATGACATTTTAAATAAAGAATAATCTTATTGATGCCATTCATTTTTTTCATTTAATTTTAACTCATCGTTAACTTATCGGTAACTTATCGTTAGATATAGAATCATATAGAACAAAGAAATATTAGCATTTTAATTTATTAAGTTAGTTATTGATATTTAGTAAATGATAGACTGATAATGGAAATATATATATATATATATATAATCAATAATTTTTATAGATATAATCAATAATTTTTATAGATTAATGTAGTAAATATGTCTACTATTTACTGACTTTTTTAAAATACTGTTTTCAAATTTCTTTTATTCAGACGAATTACTAACTTCAGCATATTTCTAAAAAGTTTAAAAAGCCTTTATTACTTCTTTCAAAGATCAGAAAATAAATTCTCCAAACTTTTGAAGTACAAATTCTCCATGTCTCCGCTTCAAAATTTCTCACATACAAAGCATAAACAAAAATTAAATGACTTTATTTATATGTTCATTCAGGATTTATAAAAATCAACAAATAACTGAATTGAATTTAGTGTATACTATAATATGTGGTATATAAATATATATAGTGTATACTATGTATATTTATATTTATTTAATATGTTTAAAAACTGTTACAACATAAAATTTGAGATATGGATTCAGAAGTTGTATGTGAGACATGAGCATACAATTTACCACTCTCATAATCACAAAGTTATATGCATTCGAATGTGTTTCATCCTAAATATTTTTATTTTTTGCTATACAAGTTTTACAATACTCATTAAAAATAAATTTGGTGAGAAAAAAATTCTTATTTACCAAAAGAAATATTTAGTATACAACAGAACTTTTTTATTACTACCTGATGTGCGAATTTAGTAATAGACCGTTTGCAGCTGCTTTTTTTTTCTGTAATGTATATCATTTTTTAACATTTTCCCAGAACTATTATTGCTTCAAAATTTATCATACATGAAACAGAGAAGAATAAATAAAAATTAGATAATTTTATTTATATTTTATTCAGGATTTATAAAACTCAACATGGATTTAGTTTGTTCTATGAGTTTTATTTAATACTGCATATCATGAAATGTTATTTTTGATATGATTCAGAAGTTGTATGTGAGATATGAGCATACAATTTACCACTCTCATTCATAAAGTTATAAATCGAATTTTAAATATTTTTTTTTTGTTATCCACCGTTGTTATTTTTATTTTTTATTTTACAATACTCATTAAAAATCAATTTGACGAAGAAAAAAAATCCTTATTTACCAAAAAGAAATTAAATATCTAATACAAAAAATGATTCGTAAATCGCACACTCCATTTCAAAATTACAGAGTACCCAATTTACCTTAGAAGGACACAGTATACAACACAATTTATTTATTTCTATTTGATGTGCGAATTTAGTAATGGAACCGTTTGCAGCTGCCTTTTTCCTGTAATGTACAACAGCATTTTTACCACCTGTCCGGTTTCCATGCAACTGAAAACATGTGGAAAAAAAAATAGCTAAGTGAGAAGAACATTAATGCGTTTTTGATGTCCATTTTCTTGAACACAGGAACGCGGAAATATAAAACTGAAAATGAGAAAAGTTAATATATATATACATATATATATACTATAATTTATGGAATCAAAGAGTTTATTTCACTGTTTATTATCTTTATTTATTTTTTTTTTTCGTTTGTGTTATACTTACACGCGCCTAGCTCGTGGGTCAACGGTGCTTTTTGGAATAATGGCTTCCCGCCAAATATAATGTTGCCATTTACTACTTGAATTTGCCTTGAAGCTGTTAATTGTGTGCTTACTGGTTTGGTTTCGCAGTGTAGAAAGTAGTCGTTGGGTTTAAAAGTTGAGAATGTGGTTATTGTTATAGGAATGAAATCATTAGGTTCTGAAGTTAGAGTTACATTTTTGTTGATGGGGGGAATTAATAACTTTGTAAAGTTGGTAATAAAATATGTAAACATTTGAAAGCAATTTTTAGTTTGTATAATTTTTATCCTTGAATTTGTGAGCTCATTTTTAGAATTGAAAACGTTTATTGGAAGTCTTTTAGATTTCTGAGTCAATTTTCAACAATATTCAAGTCCATGCTGTGTTGCTTCTAATGGTAATTCCATGGTGGAAAAAATTGAAACTTTTCCTTTATATGTAAAAATTATGAATTAAGAATTTATGCAATGATTCAGGTAAAAATTTTTAATATATTTTTTTTTAATTTTTAAATCGCACCTATATTCAAGAATTTTTTGAGTTTGTATATTTCATTTTTAAATAATAAATGAGTTGCAATGCTAATTACAAAACGATATTTTTTGACATTTTAAGTATATTATATTAGGGTTTGACTGAAAATTGAACTTGACTGAAATTTTGTTTGGCTGAAAATTGAAGTGGAGTGAAAACTGCTTTGACTGAAAACTGAAATTGACTGTAAAGTTTCCTATTGTTAAGAAAATTTATCTTTCATGATTTATATGCTATCATTATCATCACTTTTAAACGTTAAATATTTCTGATTATTTTTTTACATTATTTCTGGATGTAAAAATAATTGTCTTCCATTATTTTGCCTTTTTTTTTTTAATATTTATTTTATTTGATTATAAGGCGGAATATTAACAAAACTTCATAATATTTTGTATGCTTTTAGTTTGATATTGAGTATGTGTGTAGGATGTATTTCCATATAATAATCTATGCAATTATCACTGAATTTTGTTTGTTGCAATTTCGAGCCAATCTGAATTTTCAAGTGAATTTCCTTCATGTATTGTGGGATAGGTGGGATTAAAAATATTAATTATGTGTTTCACAAATTATTAATCTTCGCTATTGTGCTTATTAAAGCAATATAGTTTTTAAGTAAATTATTTTACATTGATCAAATGAAAGCAAATACTTCTATTACAGGTGAGCGCATAATTAAGTTCTCCTGATACAGATAATAGTGGTCTGATGGCCAATAGGCTAGCGCTCTCTGGTACTACAGGTTCCAGGTCGCATCCTGGCAATGGCATGGATGTTTGATAGTGGTTTGCAATCCACGTTAAACTGTAGGTCCCGGTCTAATTAGCCTAAAGCCAAAATGACCGCAGATCGACGAACCAAACTAAATCTACAGATGGTGCCCAATGGCCAAACTGTAGTAGTAGTTTTAATTATGCTAACATGTATACCAAAAGAAACGCCACTTTTCTATTCTATTCTCTATTATTCTATCCATATTCTCTAAGTATTCATTGCCGTGCGTAATTCCCAACTTCATCTAATGCTGCAGTGATTAACTTGTGACTTGACTTGGTGCTTTGAGATTTATACTCGCCCAAGCTGCTATAACTCAATTTATACAATTGCTCTTAAGAAGCAATAAGATAATACTAACATAAATAAGATAATAATAATTAGCAGTAATCAGCAAAGTTTGACTGTGGGACGTATTGAGACTGCAAAGCATTCACAACGAGAAATAAGCCGACCAAAATTGTGGTTCGAAATTTAGTGCTGTAACGAATAACCTAAAGTGAAAGAAGGAATTGCTGAAAGTTTTAAGTAAAAATTGCTCAAATATCTCAAAAAAATTATTGGTAAGATTATCCTGCCCAATTGTAGTTTGTTCATAAGGATCACATTAATGTATAATTTAGCATTATACATGCGAAATTGAAATGTTAAGCAGGAAGCAAAAGAAACAAAAGGCTACATTACTGCAATTGATGCCATATTACTTTTATATATAGAGAGAAAAAATAACTTACACTTCTAGCATTTACAGAATTTTCTTTCATAGAATATATTTTAAGTTATACGCCCATATAATTAAAAATATACACTTTCATTTATTAAAAAACTATTAATAAATACATAGATATGTCGAGTTTGGGATCATGATGTATTATAAATATATATATTCCGCATTTGGGAACATATTAAAAAGTATATATTTAATATTCTTTCAATTCTACAGTTCAGAAGAAAAAAAAAAAACTTTTCTTAAAGATTAAAATATTAAAATATCTCCAAAAATTCTTATTATTATGTTTCAAAATATAAGTTTTCTTATTTGAATTCCATTTCATTATCATCATCAATCATCCCCATCATTAGTATGACAGCCCAAGTTGGGCCACGGCTTTTGTTTTTGAAGAGATTTCCATGCATTCCTCTGGGTGACAAGGGTCCTCCAATTCTTAACCTTTAATACAGCAAAATCTTTCTCAACTGCTTCTATCTTTTTCACCTTGGGTCGTCTTCTTCCTCTTTCAGTTGTTCCTACAGCAGTTGTAAGGCCTTAGGTCTATATAGAACTAAAACATTTCAAGTCCCAACAGTTAAATCCAGATCCCGTTTCCCATTATCCTTATTCCTTGTGCCAACCTGTCTCCGTAAGGTCTGCCGGTTACTTTCTTCATTGGATATCTTAACAGCGAGGATTTTTATGGGACCGAGATGTCAGCCCCACGCCCAACCTCCAACTTGGAGGACCAGTCTCCTGATATAATCTCCAAGCCATGATACCTAGGTGTACCCCTGGGTAGCACTGAGTACCTATTTTATTCGCCTTCTACGACACGTATAGGCTATGTCGGGGTTATTTTACTTCGGTCACCACACGGTGTTTAAATTCAATTTATGTACAAAAAAAAAAAAAAAAAACTAATTTATAAAACTCCCTAAGTGAATACCCGAATTATTAAAGCAATAAAAAAAAACTTTAAGTTTTAAAGAAATTCTCGAAATTATTTTAAATAAGCATGTTCTGTCGTGTTGTGTAATAAATATTTCCATTTATTACATTGGTTATAATATGTGAAAATTTCATCTTAAACAATTGCGATTATAATTTTTAAATATAATTTACATACTCGAGAAGAGAATTATTTTCCAAAAATTGCTAAAAGGATTGTTGTAAATTAAAATTATTTGTTATTAATTTTTTCCTAGCTAAATTGTTTAATTTTTATCTGTAGGTAGCGTCATCTGTCCATTTTACTTTAAAAATGTAACTGATACTTTTTAAAGATATTCAGATTTCGATGAAAGATTAAAACATGAAACAATATTTTTTCACTTCCTTCTATTAACCCTACACACCCTATATATATCTTGTTCAAATTTTCAATCGTTAATAAAAATACTTTTTATTCATCCACTCAAGTTCAGATACATTTTTTTGAATTTGTAGTGGATGACATTTGATGTTAATACAGTTTTTCCGAATATTAATTCAGTAATTAAAAAATTAATTAATTTTAGTTTTTTTTAGATTTAAGTTGCATATGCCTACCAGTAGATGGCGCCAGATGAACTTTAAAAAATGAATGAAAATTATTTATGAAGGACTTTCTGCAATATAGTCAAAAAAAAGTAGAATTGACTATAAAATTTTTTTTATATGTTTGTTTATTTTATTGCTAGCTAGAAGATCAAATTCGTTGCTAGATTGGATATAAAAATTTGTCTGCTAATTTTTTTCTTATGCACGTTATTAGCAAAAATATGTTCCATATTAAAATTAAGCTAAACAAAATTTGTTACTAAAAATATTAAATTTTACCAGCTTGTTTACCAACATATATTTGAGAACAAATATTTTGTGTGAATATATAAATAAAAAAATGACAAATAAAAACCATTTGTTAAAAAATTTTGCTCTTGCTTACTCACTTATTGTCCATTTTACATTAAAAATAGAATTGGTAACTTTTTAAAGATAGTTAGATTTTTGATGAAAGAATAAAATATGAAACAATATTTTTATTTAATTGCAAGCTAAAAAGGAAATCAAATTCTTTACTAGTCTGGATACAAGATCCTTGTCTGCTAACTTTTTTTTTTTTTATCTGTACATCATTTATTACTCAAAATTATGTTCCTTATTAAAATTAATAAACAAAGTTTGTTACTAAATATTACATTAAATTTCTCCAGACTATTTACCAATATGTATTCGTAAACAAATATTTTGGTGCGAATATAAAAAATTGACGAAAAAAAAAAAAAAAAAAAAAAAAAAAAATAAAAAAAAAATATTTGATAAAAAAAAAAAAAAATTTTGCTTTTTGTTGCTCTTACTTACTGTGTATTTTAGTTTAAAAATAGATTTGGTAATTTTAAATATATTCAGATATTGATGAAAGATTAAAACATGAAACAATATTTTTATTTTATTGCAAGTTCGAAAATCAAATTCTTTGCTAGCTTGGATACAAGATACTGCCAACTTTTTTTTTTACCTGTACCTTATTTATTGCCAAAAACATGTTTCCTTTTTAAAATAAATCTAAACGAAGTCATTTGATAAATATTACATTAAATTTCTCTAGTTCTGTTTCGATCAACAAGTATTTTGAACAAAAATTTTGGTGTGCATATAAAAAAAATGACAAATAAAAATCATATGATAAAAACTTTTGCTCTTGGTTACGTCAAAAATCGAACGAGAAATACTAAGCACTTTATAAATGAGTATTTTATCAGACATTAAATTTTTTTTTTTTTGTTAGATTGCAAAATTTATTTTTATTATATATATTAAAAAGTATCTCTGAACTGGTGCATTATGTGTTGAAACTGAATTCCTTTTTTTTGCGAATTAAAGCCATGTGTGTGGTTTTCTTATTGATGTTTTGGCAAATTTGCTATACAATCGAATCTACCGGGTTCAAAAAACTTATCTTCCCAAATTCTGCGCAAACTGTGATTTATTTCTTCCTTCCGCGTTTGATGTTAATGGACAAAGCAAACTCCAACTGATTCTTCTATATTCGAACGCCGGCATGAAACCTGATAATTACGACATTATGTCAAGCAGAAAAAGATGCCAGTGTACTGTTGAGCTAAATCGAAATGGAATACTTTGGACACTCAAAGCGATTTCGAGAAATGAAGATTGCTTTGAAAAAAAAAATTAAGGTTGGTATGGATTGTATACAGAATGTTCAAATAATATCCTTTCTTTTTTTTTTCCTTTTAAGTCGCAATAGTAATTGCAATATCTGAAATTTTTTTTTATTTTTATCATTCAATAACCTATTTGTGCTGAACTTTTTACAGATTAAAGACGATTTTACTTTTAACATAGAGAGCTTTTGCTTTTGCTAGTTTTTCATGCCCTTGCAACAGAGTCTTTACGCCCAGTTTCAATTGAAAGTTTTACTTGTCAATGCAATTCAGAGTTTTTACATGCTATTGGAATAAAGTTTTTGTATAACGTTGCAATGGAAGATGTGTTCCGGTGCAGGAAGAGTTTTTGCATATCATTGCAATATAGATTTTTATATACCGTTGCAGATAATTTTTTGTATTTCGTTGCAATAAACATTTTTTGCATGCAATTGCAATTGATGATTTTTTGTGTTTCATTGTAATAAATAATTTTTGCATGGAATTACAATTGAAATTTTTTTGTCTTTGTAATAGAGAGTTTTTGCTTGACGTGGCATTAAAACGGAGCTGTTATTGCCATATAATTTTTGTATTTTATTGCACTAAAGTTTTTTTTTGTCGTTGCAATTGAAAGCTTTAGTTTGTCGTTGCAATAAAAGGTTTTATATGCAATTGCAATAGACAAGTTTTGCTTTTCTTTGCAATAATTTTTACAAGCCGCTGGAATAATTTTTATATACTATTGCAAAAAGTTTCCTAAACCGTTGCCCAAAGAGTTTTTGAATACCCTTACAATAGAGATTTTTACATGTTGTTGCAATAAAGAATTTCTGTATTTTATTGCAACAGACACTTTTTGTCGTTGTAATCGATAGTTTTTGCTTGTCGTTACAATAGAGAACTTGTTTGCTTGTAGCTGCAATAAAGAGCTTTTATATGCGATTGCTATAGTTTTTGCTTGTAGTTTAGTAGGCACCTTTACATGGTATTATATTTATTGCATTAGAAAGTTTTTGCATATCATGTCGTGATACTCATCTTCAATTTTTATTCACTTATTTAACTGGGTCCACCGTACTATGAGGTTTAAAGCGAAAGGTAGAGTTATTGTAATAGTAAGTAAAAATTCGCAAGCGATTTTTTCTTATTACTTTAAATTTGTCTTATTCAGTCAAGAGAACATAGGCTGTAAAGAATAAAATTTTAAATTTTTGCTTTAGAATTATTGTAAAACTTCTATAATTACCTTAAGAAATGTCGAGACTTTTTAATAATAGAGAGTTTTTGCATACCGTACGTTAGTTACCGTAGGACGTCCGTTAGCTTTTTCTCCCTAGCGCGCATGCTCATAGGAAACATTATTACAGATACGCATGCGCAGTTTCCTATGAGCATGGACGGAGGGAGAAAAAGCTAACGGACGTCCTACGGTAACTAACGTACGGTATGCAAAAACTCTCTATTCTCTCCTATTTAATATTCTAATTTAAAAGATTTCCATTTAAAGCATTTGTTTTTCTTGTACGAGTAATATTTATAATGATCTTAGAGTCACACACACACACACACACACACACACACACACATACACACACACACACACTATATATTAAAAGTATTTTATTCATTAAATTTTGTATCAGAAACTTTTTAATTTGTTTCAACATTTACTTTCTTCTATTTCAGTTCTAAAGGTGAGGTCCGATTTTTTGTCCTTGCAATACATATAATTACTACATACATGCACCACTAATATAGAAAGAATTTATTCAATGCACGTAATCATTATTACGTAAAAATCAAAATACTGTAGTTAACTGTTCGCTTAATCATTTAAAAAAATCTCTGTCCCTAATAAAAAAAAAAATGACAAGAAAAAAAAAAAATTAAAGACGGTTTCATTGGACCTATCACGATTTCGCTTTTCATTTAATCACCTATCTCTTAAACACCGCTCGTTATAAGATAAATAAAGATAGAGGGCTAAGTGGACTCTAATAACATAATATACCTCTCCAATAAGTGCCGACAACTGAGCCAAATTGGCGGATAATAAGGTCGGCGAAAAATTCGAGCTCGTTGGACAACCATTAAGAGGGCGATTTATCGTGCCAAACGCGCGGCTTTTGACACGAATCTTCAGCGCCTACTCACAGGTTGCTATGTCAAGGAACGTGTTTTAGTCGCCAAGCGGACCCAGTAATTTTAGAAGGCCTTCTAATGAAAGTTAAAAGCATTATTTATCTTGAATGCAACTCGATATTTAGAAGAGAAAAAAAACTCGTTGACAGTAAGATAATGTTGACTTTTAGAAGTGTGTTACATGTTTTCGAATTATTTTTTTATCACCGTACAGGTGAAATGGACCACCTAAGTTTTTTGTATTGGACACGTACTAAAAGGTGATTAGTAGTTTCAGATTATGAATCTGGCTTTCATTTAAAATTGTTATAGTTTCGTACACAGTAATTTTTCTCCATATTTTACATCAGAGTTAACACATTAATGGGTTTGTGTTCCATTTATATATGAAACCTGATGGTCAATTGGCTAATGCTCTGGCCGTTGGTGCCACAGGCTTCAGATTCGAATCCTGAAGGTGGCATGGATGTTTGCTAATGGTTCAGAATCCACGTTAAAGTGTAGGCCCCAATTTGATTATCCCAAAGTGTACACAAAATGACCATAAAGGACAAACCAAACCACTTATATATACCATGAACAGCCAGACTATTGATGGGTGAATAAAAGTAGGACATCGCCTCACAAGTGAACATTTAGGGGTAACTACTACACGTTTACATGTCAAATAGTTGAAAACTCCCATCACGCAATGACTATTGGTGCCAAGGAGATCATCATCGAGTCGTCTCATTTTTAAACGAGCCAACTTGAAGCGAGAGCAATTTGAACCGATAGCCTGTGCCTAATATTTACCACGAACAGGGATAACTGCCTTTTATATCACTTTTTTCATTGAATAATTAATTTTTAAATTGGGCCTGAATGGCCGAATGTCTGGTGCTTTGTGCCACATGTTTCGGGTTCGAGTCCCGGCGGGGCCATGGATGTTTGTAGGGATATTCGGAATCCATTTTAAATCGTAGGCCGCGGTCTAATATGATCGTAGAGCGTTGTCTTGAGGTTCAGTCAGTCTTCAGCCCTCATGGTTCCTCGCTAAAGTGAAACTGCATATACCCTTAGCCATGACCCTGTCGCCTGCGACGGGGTCTTCTGGACCTGATATAGGCTTTCCTGCACCAAAGGGATTGGTAGCAACAACTTCTTAAATTGATTTGACATGACGAGATGAATTTGTTGATCTTTACGGTACCTAAAATAATATAGTGAAAAACTTTGTAAACTCAATTTATGTCATGAAATAAAAATTAAAAACTTGTATTAATAATACTGATATGCATTTCTGTTTAGAATAAAAGAGATAAAAAAAAAATTAAGATTTATTGGTTCAGTAGGTGTCGTCTGCTGCTTTGCCAATGACATTAATATCATTATGACAATTTTGAATATTTTTGGTATTATAGATATATTTATAAGTGAGATATAGCATATGGGGGCTTGATGTCCGAGTGACTAGCGCTCGAGGACATAGGTTTCGGTTCGGCCCGGCGGGGCCATGGATGTTTATAATGGTTCATAATCCCCTTTAAATAGTAGGTCCAGGTCTAATATGACTGCTCGAAGCCGAGCAGCCGAGCGCCAGATCGGTAGTCACTCGACCATCATTCCTTGTGGAATGAATTGAATTTATTAACTGGCTATACGACATTGGATTTTTCGATATTAAAATACTTATATATTTTTATTTTATAAAATAAAAATATATATCTTAAGAAAAATAATCAATAAATAAAAGTAATTTCTGAAACAACGTTACATTTATCGGTATTGTCCGACCAGCTATCACACGAAAAATCGCCAAGTAGCGTGTAATAGGGTTTGGTTTTTCACTCTACGGAAATTTTTTGCACAATTTTTGCTAATTAAACCGGGACCTACAGTTTTACATGGAGTCCTAACCACTAGCAAACATCCATGCAGCTGCCAGGATTCGAACCTGAAGCCTGTGATACCAAATGCCAGAGTGCTAGCCAACTGGCCATCAGGCAGCGATGTAATAGAGGCGAAAGGTATTTTCGAAAAAAATTTTAATTACAATGAAAATAATTTTAATTTTTTAATCTACTTAAAATCAAAAGAAAATTAGAGGAAAAAAAATTCACGGCAACTATTAAACTTCTTTCATTTGAAACTGCTTTATACCTCTTATGTCTGCCTCGCACCCCTAACAAGTAATCGATTCGTCCATTTTCACTTTTAAAACGGAAAGTTTTCCTTTCTACACAATTGCACGTCGGACTTTTTTTATAGCAATATTTCTTGAAGTACTTAATTAAATGGAAACCGCAGGAGTGGCAAGAACAAGATGTTATGCCTTAATTAAGGAATAATGATCAAAAACATGATGTTAATTGTTATTTACTAATGAATGGCTCATTAGCATTCACCCATAAATCATCCGAGATTTAGCATAATCAAGAAAAACTAAACAGTTTGACAACAAAATTATATTTTATTCATATATTCCTCATTAATAATCGATGTACCCATCTTTTTCATTGATTTTAATAGCGTGATGTTTATATTTAGTGACTTCTATGCATCAATTTATGAAAAGTAATTAAAATGAGCTCAAATTTTGTTAACAAACTTAATCTTGTTTGAAGAAAATTTTTTGTTTTATTTACTTATTTTATTATTATTTTTTTTAATGCTTAAAGTATTTAAAATAAAAGGAACTTTGTGGATTTTTTTTTGTTTGATTGATAATAACACATCATATATTATGATTTTGTATCTTAATTTTTTTATCTCTGGCGCTCGGTGTCACAAGTTTCGGGTTCGAGTCCCGGTGATGCCATGGATATTTGTAGTAGTTCGAATCCACTTTAAACCGTAGGTCCCGGTCTGGTATGGCTGTAGAGCTGTGAACTTGGGCTGACAACTCTGTGCCGTAAAAAGAAAAGCATGTCCTGTCTTGCAATCTGCCAATAGGCAGACGGCCTTGCTCCACCATGGGGCTGTTGCGCCCTGATGATGATGATGATGATGGTGGCTTTTAAAAAATTTATTGTTAATTTTTAGTAAGGATTTTATATAATAATAATTAATGGATTTTTTGGTATTTATCTTATTAACATTTAAAACTTTAATCTTTTTTATCAACTTTTATTTTATACGATATATATATTATATTTATAATACCGTATAACATTATTTTACGATATTACACATAATGATTTATATTACTTATATACGATATTATATAATTATACGATATTATACTACATGCTAAATTCTTTTTTTAATTACTATAGATATCTGAATATTTTAGGGTTATTTGTTTTAAGGTGTTAATAATACTGTTCCTGACATATATATTTTTAAAAATCAGAACGGAATTTTTAAACGGAACTGAACATTTAACTAAAGTACTTTCAAACTTATTTTTTAAATATGAAAAAAAAAAATTTAAAAATTAAGCAAATTAAATATTAAAGTAAATAAATATTAAACAAAAAAAAAAAATAAGTAAATTAAAGATTAAATATTATTTGTATTTAGAGCACTTTAAATACTCAAGAGTTGTAGGGTGGTTGCCTTAAATGAGACACAGATAAAAACTTCGTAAAACTGAAAAAAAAAAAAAATTCTTAATTAAAAATCTTAAAATATGTAAATGTAGTAAAAATTTTAAAATTGAAACAGTTACTTCAAGTACATATAAATAAGGTACATACAAACTTATAGCTTAAAATATAAAAAAGAAATTTAAAAATGATGCCAGGTTTCCATAATTCGAGATATAAGTAAAATCTTCGTAAAACTGAAAATTAGCAAAGTTTTAAAATTTTTAAATAAAAATTTTTTTGAGATAATAAAATACAATATATTATTATATTTAAATAATGCAATACACACATATTGTATAGATAAAATAACTCAAAAAGGCTCACATAATGCCGTGTTGCCATGAATCACTACGAAAATAAAAACTTCGTAAAACTGAGAAAAAATTTCGTAATTAAAAATATTAAAATTCATAAAAAGTAAAAATTTTTAAATTTTGAAAAATTTAAAGTAAAAAAATTTTTTTAATAATTTTCTTTAAAACAGTCACTTGTGTATAAGGTCCATATGACCTTTTTGTCTTAAATATAAAATAAAAAGGCTCCATGGGGCCCTGTTGTCTTAAATCACGATAGAAATAAAATCTTTTTTAAAATTGAGGAAAAAATTTCTTAACTAAAAATATAGAAGTAACAAATTTTAAAATTTTTTTTTAAAAATTTGAAAAAAAATTTTTTTTTATTATTTTTCTTTGAAATGATATAATACAATATAATATTTAAATAATGTAATACATACTTATTGTTTTTAAATATAAAATAACCCAAAATGTTGACATGGTGCCGTACTGCCTTAAATCACCACGTAAATAAACATTTCTTTAAACTGAATAAAATTTTGTAGTTAAAAATATTAAAATTTGTAAAAAAGTAAAAACTTAAAAATTTTGAAGAAATTTGTGTTAAAAAAATATTTTTCTTCAAAACAGTAACTTCATGTTTAAGGTAGGTGCATGAACATTTTGTCTTAAATATAAAATAAAAATACTCTCATGGTACCTTGTCTCTAATAGATAGAAATAAAATCTTTGTAAAAAAAAAAAAAAAAAATTCTTTTGCTTAAAATTTAAAAAAAAATAGAAAATTTAGAAAAGTTTTGAAAAAAATTGAATTAAAAAAATAAATTTTTTTTTTTTTTCGAAACATATATTTGATATACATTTAAATAAGATGCATACAACTTATTTTGTTTATGAAATAACTTTTAAATGCTCACATGACTTTAATCACATAGAGCCATGATGCCTTAAATTACCATGTAAATAAAAACTGAGAAAAATTTCGTAGTTAAAAATATTAAAATTTGTAAAAAAGTGAAAAGTTTTAAATTTTAAAGAAATTTGCTTAAAAATTTTTTTTTTAAAATATTTTTCTTTAAAACAGCCACTATATGCATAAAGGTACATATGAACATTTTGTTTTAACTATAAAATAAAAATGCTCACATGATTCTTGCCTTAAACCGCAATAGAAATAAAATCTTTGTAAAGATGAGAAAATTTTTTTTACTTAAAAATATTAAAATTTGTAAAAGTTGTAAATTTTGAAAAATTGTGAATAGAAAATCTCAAATAATAACAGAAAATCTCAAATAATATACTAAATAAAATTTAAATAATTTAATAACACTTGTTGTTTTTTGCTGTATGTCGCCACGTAAATAAAAAATTCGTAAAACTGAGAAAAATATTAAAATCTATAATAAAGTAAAAATTTTTAAATTTTGATGAAATTTGCGTTAAAAAAATATTTTTCAAAAATATTTTTTGAAAAACAGTTACTTTATGCTTAAGGTAACATATGAACATTTTGTCTTAAATATAAAATTAAAATGCCCACATGGTGCTTTGTTTTAAATTGCTATAGAAGTAAAATCTTCTTAAAATTGAGAAAAATAACTTTTACTTAAAAATATTAAAGATTGTATAAGTGACAAATTTCAAAAATTTTGAAAAAAAAAAAATTGTATTTAAAATGTTGTGAATTTTTTTTTTTTCGAAACATATATTTGCTGTGCATTTAAATATACATAAAAACTCATTTAAATTATAAAATAAATTAAAAAATGCTGACGAGGTATAATGTTCCCTTGCATCACGACACAAAATCTTCCTAACGAAAAAAAAAAATTTTTTTTTTTTTTTTTTCTAATTTTAAGTAAAAGCGAAAAACAGCCAAATGTGGCAAATCCCGCCTTTTGTAGGATCACACAAGTCACGACTATTCCCATTTCAGTGAGTCGAGTCTCCTGCGGGTCAACTGCTTAAATGATAAGTGAAGGAAAATAAAAATCACCCCAAGACCCCCCACTCTGACCCTATTCAATCAAGTTCCCACAACTCGAAATTCCTTTAAATTCTGTGATTACGAATCCCACTCTCTGTGATTATAAATCAAACACCACCGGTTCGTCCTCTCTCTCACGCCGCTGATTCTGCGGAATATTAAATCATGGCGAAGGTGCTGCTAATAAAGCATGCAATTAAGCAGCTGTCAATTGCCTCATCATGAAACGGGTTGCCTGCAAGAATAATTTGAGGTTGAATGGCTGGTTCATCACCTTGTTTCCTTTTTAATTGATATGTTTCTTATTACTTTATTTTTAAAAAATATGGCTCTGTTTGGTTTTTGTTTCGCCAATCTTAAATTTTAAACAACCAATCAATCTTCTCCTTTTCAATCCTCTCGTGCGCTACACAGGTGTTGAATTTTTAAGTTAAGTTTACGAAAGTAATCAATATACACAAAATTATTACATATGCACTATACAAATAATGGTGAAAAACTGATAGTTTTTTAAATAATTATGATAAGTATATGTAAAAACTGAAATCATTTTGAAATTAAAATTTTTATGTGTTAATGCACTTCTGTAACTTTTGTCTTTTTGTGATTTATTTTATCAACAAAAGTTTAATTTAATTAATATAATAATAATAATAATAATGTAATATATATAAATAGATAGAATTTTAAATAATTATAAATTATATACATATAATAAACATAAAAATATATATATATATATATATATAACAGAAATCATTTTGAAATTTAAATTTTTTATGTGTTTAATACACTTTTGAAAGTTTTGTTTTTTTTGTGTTTGATTTTATCAACTAAAATTTAATTTAATAGATATAAAAATAATCTAATAAGTTATGCATAGAATTTAAAATAATTATAATAAATATATATAAAAACTGAAATAATTTCGAAATTTTCATTTTTCATGTGTTAACAATATACTTTTGTAACTTTTATCTTCTTGTATTTTATTTTATCAACGGAAATTTAATTTTACAAATATAAAAAAATAGTAATAATAATAATTTAATGAATATATATATAGATAACATTTAAAATAATTATAATAAATGTACATAAAAACTGAAAACATTTTGAAATTTCAATTTTCATGTATTAATACACTTTTGTAACTTTTGTCTCTTAGTGCTTATTTTATTAACGGAAATTTAATTTAATAAATATAAAAAAATAATAAAAATAATTTAATAAATATACATAGAAAGAATTTAAAATAATTATAATAAATATAAAAACTAAAATCCTTTAGAAATTTTATTTCTTCATGTATTAATACAATTTTGTCTTTTTGTGTTTTATTTTATCAACGGAAATTTAATTTATTATATATTATATATAAAGAATAATAATAATAATAATAATAATAATTTAATAAATATATTTTTATAGGAGAGAGAGAGAATTTAAAATAATTATAATAAATATATATAAAAACTGGAATCGTTTTGAGATTTCAATTTTTCCTGTGTTAATAAGATTTTATAATTTTGTGTTTTTATTTTTTATCAATGGAAATTTAATTTAAAAATATAAAAATAATTTAATAAATGTATATATAGAAAGAATTTAAAATAATTATAATAAATATACATAAAAACTGAAATCATTTTGAAATTTCAATTTTAAATGTGTTAATGCAATTTTATAATTTTTGTGTTTTGTTTTATCAATGGAAATTTATTAAATAAATGATGAATATTTAATTTTAAGTGATGCTTAAATCAACTTTCCTGAAGATAACTGATCCTGGACAATATTTTACAAAATTGAAACATTAATCTTTTTACCTTTTTGAAAGCCAGATAATTAAAAAAAAAAAAAAAACAAACTCAAATTTCATGTAAATCTCAAAATACACATGTTTAAAAATGACGAAATAAGTAAAGGTTTATTTTAAACTAAAACTTTTGAAATGAGTTTCCCATGGTGTGCGAGTAGGTTTAATGATGTTTTAAATAATAACATGCACTTGTTTATATTCTTCCAACTTATTTTTTGTAGAGCTGTGGAACTCATATACCAGAGTAACAACACATTCACACATGTTAAAAATTATGCTAAAAAATAGCACCTGAATATAATATAAAAAATAAAATACTAAGAAAAAGAAAAGTCATACATCTAAAAAAAAATTTTTTTAAAAAAAACTCGTGTTGAAACATACATTAATTATAAGTTGATAAAAAGATCTATATAAGAAGACTGTATTTCATCAGGACAGTATTTCTTAAAAATTCGAAGATTTTGCCGAAAAGAGTCCTTTTTATCATTTGTGAACACATAAATATGACATATTCCATATATGATATTCCTTTTCAACAGTATAATAAAATACTTGTTTTTTCATAAAATCTTTAACAAAATTAACCAAATTTACCATGCTCGATAAAACTGTATAATTCTAAAATCACAAAACTAAAAAGGATTACATTTTAAATTTTTGTTTACTGAAAAATAATTTCTTCAGAAAATTTTCTTTTGAAGAAGATAACTTTTACTATTTTGAGGGATATTTGATGGTGTTGAGAGATATTTCATAGTGATGATGGATATTTGCTATATTGAGGCCTATTTGAGAATTATTTATTATTAACTATTTAGAATTATTTATATCACATATTGAAAAGCATATTTTTTATAATCGCACTATTTTTGCAAAACGATTTTAGATTATGGACAGTAATAGTGAAATCCAAAATTAACTTACATTATTAAATTTCGAATTTTTTCAAAAACTAGTTGCGAATTAAAATTGAAATACTATGTTCTTCTAACGTTGATTACATCAATATATTAATATTAGGAATTCAGAAATTTTTAAGAAGTAAGATTGCATCTGAAGTTTTATTTTATTCATTTTAATCACAAAAAATTTTTATGTTGCAGCATTCACTTTTTCCAATTGATAGAGTATGAAAACAGTAAAATACATATCAATATTCTATAACATAACTGTCCATGCAACTTGAAAACTGCTTTAAGAAACCTTCGTAAGACAAAAATAAGGAGGGGAAAAAACTCTCATAAATTAAGAAAAAAAAAAAAAAAAAAAAGCATTAAAATTCATTATGGTTTTTATTTTTAAAAACATTCCAAAATAATTCCATAGATTCCAGCAGACGATTCGAAAATCAAGACACAGCTCACGTCCGGAACGTTCTCTTCTCTTCTTGCACTTTGTTTGCATCTCAAGAACAAACAGAAAGAAAAGTTGGCAGCACACCCCTCTTTTCCTCAGCTCTCTTTATTAAACATTCCCCACACCCTCCTCCCTTTTCACCCCTTTCTTATTACCTGCCCGAAATCAAGTGCGAGATACCTGGGTACCCAAGTTAAGCCAGTGGGCGTGGCGTGTAGATTGACGACAACGCGGTCCGCGGTTAACCTATCTGCAACGAGCATCGGCCAGTTAAAGAGGCTTAACGAGGTGTTGATTTATAGCGCCGGAGTTTGTCGTGACACCTTTGGCAACAGTGTGTGCCGCTGTTGCATTCTGGATTGGTACGGGCCATCGTGACACCTTGTAGCAAGCAAATAAATGAGCGATTGTGGACAGGCACTTTTGAATGGGCAATTTGATTTGTTAACTGGTGTTGATGTTTTCAATTAGAAAACTGCTCGTGAGCTGTGTTGTGTGTTTGGGTATGCCCAACAGTTCACGGATTGCAATCTCTTGATGAATTGGGTTCTGGGCATTTGTATGTGACACCGTGTTTGAGAAACTTTTATTTTCTAATTTAGTTTTAAATGGAGAAAAAAAAAAAAAGAGACAAATAGCATGTTTCTGCATTTTTTAAACTAATAAATTAAAACCGTTTTTTATTTTAAATATTATATGTATAAAACCAATAAATTTCTTCTATTTCTTCCAGAAATAAAAGGGGAATTTTTACATACTGTAAGTAGAATTTTATTTGAAGATAATTTATTTTTTAGCAACTAATAAGATTTTTTTTTTTTTTTTTCATACATTGCACACGTATTACCACAAAGAATCTACCTTGTATTGCTATGAACAATCTACCTCATATTGCAATGAACAATCCCATCATATTGCTATTACTTCGTATTATACCACGAAGAATCTACCTTGCATGGCTATGAACAATCCACCTCGTTTTGCAATGAGCAATCCACTCATATTGCTATAAACAATCTACTTCGAATAAATTAAGAGCAATCTAAATCATATTGATAAGGAAAGGAAGAAGAGATTTGGAAAAATTCTCGTTGGTTTCCCTTTAGGTTCAGGATTTAATAGATTAATGTTGTGTTTCTGCAAAATTTCAATTTCGCTTTCGCATATCTCATCATTTTCGTTACCTGTAGGAAGACCGTAAAGAAATAGATATTACATGATGATAATGAAGATGATGCCGGTTAAAATGACTCTGTTGTACCAATTTTGGCCGATAGTTATTTAATATAGTACATCTTTCAAAGGACAAAAGGGAGCTTAGAGATGGACTTTTCTTTTTAGTTCTATTCAGTTGTCAGTCTTTGTTATGTACGACTTTTTTTATGGTTTTAGAAAAAGTACTTCATGATGTGTACAGCAGTTTGAAGTTTTTCTATATTATTTATGTGTATGTATATGTAGCATATATCCTACAATGCTTTTAGAATTTACTTGAAGTGGTAACTACAACAAATTTTTTTTTTTTCCTAATGCAGCTGGCAAATAGACCGTGATCTTTCACCATAAGGGCTGCGCAGACGTTACTCACTTTGCATTACCCAGGGGATGCGTGTAACTTGATGGTAAGTCACGGACGCGAGTAACAATGCCCCCGCAGCGCTCTACGATCCTATTAGGACCGGGACCTACAGTTTAAAGTGGATTCCGAACCACTACAACATCCATGGGCAAAGCTGGGATTTGAACCCGATACCTGTGGTACCGAACGCCAGAGCGCTAGCCATTCGGCCATCAGGCCCCACTACAACAAAATTGCAATAGAATATACATTAGTGTGCATATATGCATCATTGATAGCAAACTTAATCAATGAAATTCTATGCTGAACCGCAATCGTTATCCCATATCATCGTTTCTTTCAAACATTCCCACGAAAAACGATGAATCGGGATTCTGTTATATATCATTTTCGTATAGATAATCATAAAAATTATTGTTCTACATGCAGACTAAGTAGTAATTGTAAATGTAGAGAAGAACCAGCTTTACATTTTTATTTCATAGCCACAAATTTCTTCTTGCTCCAAAACGATGGATCTAGATTCCATTGTATATTGTTTTCATTTAGTTAATCTTACAATATTACGCTATAGGTACCCTAATGTGCTATTGAAAATTTAGAGTCGAACCAGCTTTACATTTTTATTTCATAGCCACAAATTTCTTCTTGCTCCAAAACGATGGATTAGATTCCATTGTATATTGTTTTTCATTTAGTTAATCTTACAATATTACGCTATAGGTACCCTAATGTGCTATTGAAAATTTAGAGTCGAACTTGCTTTACATTTTTATTTCATAATTCAAATTTCTTCTTGCTCCAAAACGATGGATTTAGATTCCATTGTATATTGCTTTCATTTAGTTAATCTTACAATATTACGCTATAGGTACCCTAATGTGCTATTGAAAATTTAGAGTCGAACCAGCTTTACATTTTTTTATTTCACAAAATTTCTTCTTGCTCCAAAACGATGGATCTAGATTCCATTGTATATTGTTTTCATTTAGTTAATCTTACAATATTACGCTATAGGTACCCTAATGTGCTATTGAAAATTTAGAGTCGAACCAGCTTTTACATTTTTATTTCATAGCCACAAATTTCTTCTTGCTCCAAAACGATGGATCTAGATTCCATTGTATATTGTTTTCATTTAGTTAATCTTACAATATTACGCTATAGGTACCCTAATGTGCTATTGAAAATTTAGAGTCGAACCAGCTTTACATTTTTATTTCATAGCCACAAATTTCTTCTTGCTCCAAAACGATGGATCTAGATTCCATTGTATATTGTTTTCATTTAGTTAATCTTACAATATTACGCTATAGGTACCCTAATGTGCTATTGAAAATTTAGAGTCGAACCAGCTTTACATTTTTATTTCATAGCCACAAATTTCTTCTTGCTCCAAAACGATGCATCTAGATTCCATTGTATATTGTTTTCATTTAGTTAATCTTACAATATTACGCTATAGGTACCCTAATGTGCTATTGAAAATTTAGAGTCGAACCAGCTTTACATTTTTATTTCATAGCCACAAATTTCTTCTTGCTCCAAAACGATGGATCTAGATTCCATTGTATATTGTTTCATTTAGTTAATCTTACAATATTACGCTATAGGTACCCTAATGCTATTGAAAATTTAGAGTCGAACCAGCTTTTACATTTTTATTTCATAGCCACAAAAATTTCTTCTTGCTCCAAAACGATGGATCTAGATTCCATTGTATATTGTTTTCATTTAGTTAATCTTACAATATTACGCTATAGGTACCCTAATGTGCTATTGAAAATTTAGAGTCGAACCAGCTTTACATTTTTATTTCATAGCCACAAATTTCTTCTTGCTCCAAAACGATGGATCTAGATTCCATTGTATATTGTTTTCATTTAGTTAATCTTCACAATATTACGCTATAGGTACCCTAATGTGCTATTGAAAATTTAGAGTCGAACCAGCTTTTACATTTTTATTTCATAGCCACAAATTTCTTCTTGCTCCAAAACGATGGATCTAGATTCCATTGTATATTGTTTTCATTTAGTTAATCTTACAATATTACGCTATAGGTACCCTAATGTGCTATTGAAAATTTAGAGTCGAACCAGCTTTACATTTTTATTTCATAGCCACAAATTTCTTCTTGCTCCAAAACGATGGATCTAGATTCCATTGTATATTGTTTTCATTTAGTTAATCTTACAATATTACGCTATAGGTACCCTAATGTGCTATTGAAAATTTAGAGTCGAACCAGCTTTTACATTTTTATTTCATAGCCACAAATTTCTTCTTGCTCCAAAACGATGGATCTAGATTCCATTGTATATTGTTTTCATTTAGTTAATCTTACAATATTACGCTATAGGTACCCTAATGTGCTATTGAAAATTTAGAGTCGAACCAGCTTTACATTTTTATTTCATAGCCACAAATTTCTTCTTGCTCCAAAACGATGGATCTAGATTCCATTGTATATTGTTTTCATTTAGTTAATCTTACAATATTACGCTATAGGTACCCTAATGTGCTATTGAAAATTTAGAGTCGAACCAGCTTTACATTTTTATTTCATAGCCACAAATTTCTTCTTGCTCCAAAACGATGGATCTAGATTCCATTGTATATTGTTTTCATTTAGTTAATCTTACAATATTACGCTATAGGTACCCTAATGTGCAATTGAAAATTTAAGAGTCGAACCAGCTTTACATTTTTATTTCATAAACCACAAATTTCTTCTTAAATAGTTTTCGTATAGATAATATTACAATTATTACACTATGGATACCCTAAACTGGAATTATAGATTCAGAGAACTTGGTTTATATTTTTATTTCACAATTCACATTTTTCTTGTTTTAGAACGATGGATTTAGATTCCATTGTATATTGCTTTCATTTAGATAATGTTACATTATTACGTTGTGAGTACCTAAATTGCAATTGCAAATTTTCAGTCGAACCAGCTTTGCATTTTTATTTCATTTCTTCTTGCTTCGAAACTATGGATCTAGATTCCATTGCATATTATTTTCATTTAGTTAATCTTACAATATTAAGCTATGGGTACCTTAAATTGCAATTTCAAATTTAGAGTGGAACCAGCTTTTACATTTTATTTCATAACACAAACAAAACACAAACAAACACACACAAACACACACAACACACACAAACTTGTTTCAAAACGATGAATTTAGATTATATTGTATATTGTTTTCATTTAGATAATCTTGCAATATTATGCAATGGGTACCCTAAATAGCAATTGCAACC